>CAJNDS010002432.1:177492-430206 GCA_905221605.1 Symbiodinium natans
CCCTCAGAGCCCCCGGCACACACCTGCTTCTGAGGGCGGCGCTAAAGGAACCCTGGAGCCTAAAAGAACACGACGCCAACCCTACTTCTGAGGCCGGCGCGAACAGAAAACAACTTCAGTGCAACACTTCAAGCGTTGCAGACAGGCCCAATCCCAGCAAGTCGTCACTACTGGCCGTCTCAAAGCAGTGTCAAGCATGACTGGAGGAAGGCAAAGACCAGGAGACCCAGAGATTGCGGGGAAGGCCAGCAAATGGTCCGGAAGCGGCTGTTGCTGCTAAAGTGCGAGGGAAATGCCCAGGCACCCCCATGAACTGCAGATGTCAGCAAGGAGGAGCACCCAGATGCAGTCACACGCCGGCTTCGGCCGCTGCAGACGCCAACTCAACGCGCCTGCGGAGGGCCGCGCGGGCCCTGTGTCCTCGGGCGAGGACGCAGAGATGCTGCAGTAGCTGGCCATGCACGGCTACCACTTCCCCACCTTCACGAGAAGCAACGGCCTGCGCCACGTGCAGGAGGGCCCTGGCGGCCGTCGGCTCCCATGCGCCAGTCGTCTCCGCGACGAGCGGCACAAACCGCACTCCTTGGGCCCGGCATGCGTCAGCAATGCCAAGGTGCCCAGCTTTGACATCCGCGTAGGTGGTGGCTGCCGCGAGGCTGGCCTTGGCTGCCTCCGCAAGGGTGTGCTGCCGCTGAGGGGCCGTGACGGCCAGGTCGAATGCAATAGCACTTCCCATGAAAGAGGGCACGTAGATGTCAGCTGGGCGTCTGGTTGCGATCTGGGTGTCTTCAGGTCGTTGCGGCAAAAGGAGGCCTGGGCGCTCTCGTTCTGGTTGCATGCCGGCTCTGTCCATCCACCCAGCCAAGGCATCACGCAGAACATTGTGTCGCAACGTCCTCTCCCCCCCCGCAGAGCATACCCCAGCATGGTGCGAGAAACGATCCATGACCCCATCACATCTGGGGCACTAGGTGTCTGTTGGGCTGTCCGCTACTCCCAGTCTCTGGCGGACTTCCGCCACGAAGGCGGCTGGCTCCATGCGCGTAGGCCCAGTAGGTATGGCGGCCAAGAAGGCCCTGGTCCCCAAGCTCAGCTTCTGAGCGGAGGATTGCCCTGGCAGTCGGCGTGGCCTGACGGAGCTGGGTTTGCCAGGCAGCCTTCTCAGTGCGAGCCGTGAGCTCTCGTTGTTTCGAGGTTAGGGCAGCCTCCGCAGCAAGAGGCGGATCAGCATGCAAGGCATTGTACTCAGCCAGAGCGCGGACCACCAGAGGTGAGGCGCTGAGAGCCCGGTCGAGATAGTGTGGATCAAGGCGAAGCGCGCATGAAGCAGATCCTCCCACCGAGGCCAGATATGCGGCCGGAGCATCATCAACAGCAGAGCGGAGCCCCAAACCCACGTAGACCACACCGCGGCAAGCCTGCGCCCACTGCTCATCGCCCAGGTGCACCCCAGTAAGACCAGCAAGGCAACCCCGCACCTTGGCATCGAAGTCGCCAAGCACAGTGCGGTGGGCTTGAGGCGGAACAATCCGCATGCTGTGGACGAGCCTGGCGTGTCCAGCCCCAGCACGCAGGAGGCGAAGGCCAACCTGCGGGTCCTCCAATTCCGCTATGGCGTCCAGCAGCAAGCCGGCCTTGCGCACCCTGTCAGTGGTGTGTTGCGCCACAAAGGCATCATCCCCAAGCGGAGCGCCCAAGAGTTCGAAGCTGCGGCGAACCATATTGGAATCCCCCTGGCGGAGCATAGCATCGGGAAGGTGTGCCGCAAGTTCCCCTGGCGTAGTGCGGCCAACGGCCACAACTTCACATTTGCTCAGGTTGAGGCGCAGGCTCAGCTCCGGAGCCCGGCGTTGGATGTGTGCAAGTGCGGCTGCAACCGCCCCAACCTCGCCTGCAATGATGCCATCATCCAAGTAGAAGAAGCTGAGCTCCAAGCCCATTGCCGAAAGCTCCTCCGCCAACGGCTGCAGCGCGACAGCAAAGAACAGAGGCCCGAGGGGGTCTCCCTGTTGCACGCAGGCTGCAGAGCGCAGCTTGTAGGAGCCGAAGCGGAGCCATGTGGTGCCGCCGTAACACCAAGTCGCCCAGCGGGCAAGGTCTGGGAACTGCGACGCCACCTTGGACAAGACTTGTTGCCGAGAAACGGTATTGAATGCATTTTCAAAGTCAAGTTTGAGGAGGACTCGGCGTTCAGCAGTGTCGTGGCGCGCCATCCACTCCCTGGTGGCATGAATGGCGGCCTCGGCCCCGGCCGGCACCGCTACACCCACTTGGGCCGGAGCCAGGCGCTCCCGCGCCGCATTTTTTGTTTGCGCCATCAGGCACTTCCCAGTCAACCGTCTCAAAACCTCGCCTATGGCGATGGGCCGCAGACCGCCTTTTGGTTTGGGGACTGCCACAAGTCCGGCGCCAGCCAGAACTGGGGCAGCCTCAGCACAGGCTTGACCCCGCGCCAGGAGCGCGACCACTGCAGCCAGCTGCTGAAGCAAGGCATCCCTCGCACCAGGTAGGCAGGCCTCATGGAGATGCTGCACTCTGAGCCCAGTTGGTCCAGGGGCAGCACTAGATGCAAAGCCACGGAGCGCCCGAGCGACCTCTTCAGCGCTGACTTCCGGGGCTGGTGGTTGAAGCTGTGCTGGTGGCACGGCTGGTGCAGGGTGGACAGGGTGGAGGCCTCGAAGGGCCTCCGCCACAACAGGAGTTTCTGGGCAAAGGCCCTCGGCCATGAGGGCGGCGCAAGCTCTTTGCCGTCATGACCTTCTCTGGCAAGGTTGGTGGCAATGTCCCGCCTTTGAGCGGCAGTAAGTTGGTGGCGCTTGCCCTTCTTGGGGAGTTGGCGGCTGGCCCACAAACTCATCCGCTCACCGCTGTCCCAACGTTGAAGACGGTCCAGAGTGTAGGCAGCTCTGGCACGGGAGTGCTTTCGGCCACCCCTAGCTGGCGCGTCGAGCGTACTCTGCGGGAGCATCAGAAGCTCGCGCCACGATTGAGCATCGTTGTGATGCACAACGGCAGTCAGGGCCCGGCTGAGGGCCCTGTTCCAAAGGTAGCGGGCCGCAGAGGGAATGTGCCGAAGTGCGGGGGTACCCCCAACCTGGATCTCCTCAAAGTCCGGCAAGTCTGGCAGGCCAGCCTCGTTGGCCGGCCTGGGAACACCTTGAGCCGCACGGGCGGAAGGGCGGCAGGTGGGATGAATCCCCACCTGCGTGGCCACGCTGGAGCCACATTCCGGGCAGCGCTGGCGGTTGTGCTGTTACATCCAGATGGCTGGGACTTCGCCCTGCAGAGCTCCAGAGAGGTGAGCATCTATGTATAAGCGTATGTTGGCCTCTGAAGCCCAGCCGCGAGCCCGGGCTGGATCACTACAGACACAAGATGGAACGGGGCAATACATCCGTGAGGGGGCAGCAGCGGGAGCAGCGGGAGCAGCAGCGACTGGACCCAGATCAACTTGCATGGTATCCCCTCGCAGAAGTGAGCCGCTGCGGGCTCGTCGGACAGGTCCGGCCCCGGGTCCGGGGTTGGAGGCCTCAACCCTTTTCCCTCTCCACGGCCAGCCAGCCCACCGGCTGCGCCTCGGCTTTGACTGCCCCCAGGTGGCCCGCTGCTTCTCAAATAAGCGGCACGGGCGCCGGCGTGGGAAATGCGCCTGCCATCTCGGACCGGCCCACCAGAAATTGGAGCTAGTTGGTGACGGCTGCTCCCCAGCATACTGACTCCACCAAAAGTTGAGCAAGCAAGTCAGTTGTGCTCGGACTACCCTATTCAGTGTACCACCACGAGACCACCACCACGACCACCAACACAACCACCCGCACGGACCCCCGCCACAGACCACCTCCACGGACCAACCACCACGGACCACCACCACGGGACCACCACCACGGGACCACCACCACGAGACAACCACCACAGGACCACCACCACGGAACCACCACCACGAGACCACCACCGCGGACCACCGCCACGGACCACCGCCACCCGGCCACCACCATGGGACCACCACCGCGGGACCACCACGACGGCCACCAGGGACCACCACCACACCACCACCACGGACACTGCCACCACCACGACAGACCACCACTACCAAAGGAGCACCACCACCACGGGACCACCACCACGCTGTGGGACCACCACGACGAACACCACGGGACCACGGACCACCACCACGGGCATTCGGGAAAACCCCCCAAAACCCCAACCGTTTTTCTGGCTATGGATTCCCTTTCAGTTGCTTGGGCGCACATGCCGCTTGGGCGAGGAGTTTCACCTGACTCGCAAGATAATTGGTGTTTTTGGGTGCAGATGCCATTCGCACCGGATTCATGGACTCATCTTGATAAAAAAAAAAAAACCTTTCAGCCCCAACCCCTCAGCACCCCAAAACCACCCAACACCCGACAGAACCCAAACCATTACAGCAAAAGCAAAAAACAAAACCCCCCCAAAACACGACAAAACTCCGGACACAAACCCTATACAATTTCTATTAAACCCCAAAACCCTACACCGTAAAGCGTAAAACCCTGAACCCGGGGGATCCCAAAAATTCCCGGAATTTGAATTCCTAGGCTTTTTCGAGAGCTGCTGCTGATATGTGATCGTGAGGCCGAAGCCCCTTGAACAGCTGGCGGGCGGCGACCGTTGAAGGTGAAGGGGCACCCACGTCATCACTGTTGCGCTGGAACCTTAAATCCAACCCGGCAAGCCCAAACCTCAATCCGGACAATTCCTAAAATTCCGGGAATTTTCAGCTCCAGGTGATTCCCAAAATTCCCAGGATTTTTAGACAAAAAGTGTTAAAATTCCCGGAATTTTCAGGATCCCCCTGCAAGGCCCTCACAAGCAGCCAAATAGACCGGAAGAGGAGGCGGGGCATCCGACGGGGCGGCCGCAGAGCGAAAATAGGGTCGAGCCCGTAGCCTTTTATGGGGATATACTTATTTTCAAATTAACTTATTAAAATAATACACTACGAATGAAGTAATAAGCGTACGCATAACGAAGAAAAACCGTCCAAAAGCCTGAAATTTGTAGATCCACCATATTCATTCCTTATCTTTCACTCTATTCTCTATTTCATATCCTTCATAATATTCGTGAATTCCTTTCGCTTCATTGCGTTCTTTCACCCCTTGATTATTATTATTCATGTGTCTATTTCATTCATTTCTAATAATACAAAAACAAAGTATAATAAATATATGAATAAAAGAATGAATGAACCTACGAATGAATGATATTCCCGTCCTGAAATTTGTGAATGAATGATATACCCGTCCTTATATTTCTTACACCCCCCTCACACCCCCCTTACACCCACCTTACAAGAATTTTCAAAAAAATCCTGGTGAATTTTCGAGCTCCCCCTGTAAGGCCCCCCCGCAAATAGCCAAAAGGAGTGGGGGCATCCGGCAAGGCTGCCGCAGATCAATAAACGCGGCCGAGCCGGTAGCCGTTAATTGCCAAAATTTCATTATCAGAATAGAAATCTTGGAGGAGGAGCGTGGGCCAATCACCTTTGTGCTGCAGATTCTGACCACTCAACACTCGACTCACTGGACCTCATCAGCGGCAGCTCCTTCTGTTACGGTCACTGCCTCGAGGCCGAGCATCTGGCTTTGTACTAAATGCATTTCAAAAAACAGCATCTGCATGGGGTGCAAGGCTGCTTCAACATGGCTTCGACTGCGCAAGGCCGTCACCGCTGGAAAATGCTTGTCGAAGTAGAGGCACAGTTCGACTGCCAGATGGCGGAAGAACGCCTGCTTCGAGAACTTATCATCCGCTGTCGAGGAGTATCATCAGCTGGTTCCCGCCTTCTCGAGCCTTACTGGCCATTGGAAACCTCAGGGACGTAGGTGAAGCACAAACACTTCTCAATGAACCAAGACCATTTGCGACCGTTGGCCTCCACCGTCTGTGCACATGACATGCCCGCCTTGACCCCTTTTCTCCTGTAAGCTGTTCCATGTCGAACGATGTATAACAATCCCCACCCCCTTCTCGAGTTTGCGGGGTATTGAGGTGAAATTGCTTCAGGGTGCTTCACCATGCTGTGAAGCAACAGTCACCAGATCAGATCAATACTCGTAAAGGCCCAGGGTATGCCCCCAGCCTTCTTCCTTTTGATGCAATCTTTCAGTGACCACTCTTTTGGCCCCCCCCCTCCCCCCGTGTAACAGATGAAGGCATCTGCACTGGGCGTGCATCGACGGAAAGCAGACATAAGAAGTCGAGTATTCCTGTTTTCGTCTTGCGCTTTTCATGACACTGAGAAATTGCAGAGCGAAGGCTCTTGTGAAAGGCCTTTCCATGAACTCGTGCTCCTTTTGCTTGATCTGCGAATTGCCAAAGCCAGCAACCACCGCAAGTGAGTCGTCGACTGGCTCGCCCAGGTATTGCGAAGATGCCGGTTGATGCATCACTGCCTGAAGCATGTACCATGCGTGCCACTGATTGCAGCCACTGCACAGAGCAATTTTCCGACTCTGTGAGATGCACTGAGATGCACTGAGATGCACTGAGATGCACTGAGATGCACGGGGCCTGAGCCTTCCTTAGCCGCAACCCGAGCTGCGGAAGGCCTCACCGAGCGCCTCAAATCAGTCACCACGAAAACTCTCGAAAGGAATGGCTCGGAATCATCTCACAAAACACCAGTGCTGCCAGGGCCTGTATCTACCAGCTGTGTCGCGCCTAGCAGCATCCGGCATAGTGAAGGCTTGTCAGACTGCCAGCTGCGTTGCAGCACCTTCTTCCCCGCCCTTCCGTCAACTCGTCCTGGCTGTCATCCTCACAGCTCGCGCCAGCAACCCGTTCAATGAGCAAGCGACTGTGCCGGACTGTGCCACTGTAACGCCAGGAGGTCGTGACAAGTACCAGTTGGCTGGGCAGGCCTTGGCTTCGGTGGTATGATGATGCTCGCTTCCAGATTGCTCGCCTCAGCCGCGCGTTGGTCAGATGCTACGCCAAACAAGTGTCGTTTTTAGGGCTTTTAGGGCACGCCACCTGAGCTCATGGGGCGTCCATCGAACTGCGGAGATATTCCTGCAGCTTCCAGAAAAGCTCACGTTGATGGAGGCATCCTGGGCAAGTGCTCCAGCGCTTTCTGGCCTGTGCGTTCACCGGGACTGGCTGCTCTGGACACGTCAAACCTAAGCAATGAGGGACTACAAAAGTGCCAGCAAAAAAATGCAAAACACAGCGCAAAAAAACTCCAAACGCTACAAGTCGGCACAACGACTGCGCTTGCAATTCTAAAGGCCCAGCGAGTCGGACTCGCCACTCTCCAGGGGGGTGAATGTCAACATGCCCTCCGCGGGTGGCCGGCCTCTGCCGCGCGAAAGCGGACGGCACAAACCATTTTAAACTGAGGAAACGGGTCCGCGCATGTTATTGCACCGGACAATATTGGGCAGCTATGCAAAGACAGGGCCATCTCTTGTCCAAGGGAGTGGCCTGGCCCAATCATTGGCGACGGTTGCGGAGATGGGCTTAGCACGCAGAGCAATGGCAATGAGCAGTCGGTGGAATGTGCGAACTTGTGAAGGTGTGACACATGTCGAGCCAAGGCCCCTGCTAAAAGTGCGGCTGATGTGTCTGCCCACCACCGCCAGAAACTTGCCGACCTTCCACCAGTCTGTTCGGAACCAGCGGAGCCGACTCACAATCCGTTTGTAAGTTTGGTGAAGGTGTCCCGGGCGCCGGCGAATCGAACGTCCTTCAGGCCGGAAAGAAGACAACAGGTCAAGGCCCTCCACAGTCGAAGAAGCCTGGGCAATGCTCAACTTTGGAGCTCGACTAAAGTTCTGAGGCGCAAAGCACCACGCCGTTCCGGAAGATTGACCAATAGAGGCGAACGCAGACTCCACGCCTGCTCGTCAACCCAAGTTGATGGGGAGGGGGGGGTTGGGTCGGTAACAGCAGCATGCGAGAGAACATAAGAGACACGCACGAAAACTCTGCGAGCCGGGCATCTGCCAATGATACCCTCGAGCACACCTTGGCGGTTGTCTTTTGGAAGCAAACACGCTTTCATGTGCCAGGTGCCACCAGAAAGCTTGGCTTGTGCGTGCCGTCACCATCGTCCGGATCCTCTCTGTAGAGAATCAGGCCTTGGGGCCAGGTTGCTGCCAACTACTTCAGGCCTGAGGGCCCCCGTCCCAGCCTATTTGGTACAGGGTAAGTCCGCGTTCTGCACCAAACTGCAGTAATTTTGTCGTCCTGGTGAAGGCCGGGCAGGTAGGGTGCTGGAAAGTCACGCCCAGTGCGGTACAAGAAAGCCCCGTCTGAGGCACAAGCACTTCCAGCAAGCGAAGGCATTCCCGGCCTAGGTAGTTGGGACTTCAAGTCACAAAGGTTGTACGGAGGCGTCGTCTCTCGAGCTTCTTGAAGCACAGCTTCCGACGAACTCCAAGCTGTGTCTCGATGTTCTTGGCATCCTTCGCCGCATCCAAGCTCCTGGCCAAAGGTGGGAAGATTCGCTAAAATCCTGCTCAAACTGACCAGCAGCCTGATATACTCCAGCTCGGCCGGGGCAAACGGCTTCTTCGCCTGGCCCAGCTGTTCTCCCAAAACAAGTTGTGGCCAAAGCAGGCGCTTCCTGTGGCCAGTCCATCCAGACGACGTCGGATGTATACACCTATCAGAAGCCATTCGAGAACATCCCCATCCGGCAATAACTTCACTGCGGCCTCTAGTCTGTCTGGAAGGGACAGCCCATGATCAATGGGTATGAGCTTCAGCCTGGCAGAACACCGAAAGCGAAGCTGTGATCGGAAGAGCATGTGTTGTGTTTTTCTCCCACCTCTTGTTGTCGGCAACTAAAAGGTTGCCGTCGTTCCTGTCCAGATTCACGATCCGGACCTCCGTCCCAGCTTCCAAACACGTCAAATGCAGATTACAGGTGCACTGATCTCTGAGTCCAATGCATCCAGAATTCCAATTCTATGCACAGATGAAACACTAAAGACCTTGGCGTCTTTAGCGAGTCTGGAAGCACAACATAGTCAGAGTAGCGACGCGAGTGGCAGCTTGGGGCCCCCTAGGCACCGAGCTGACATCCCGAAGTCGCCAGAGGTGCCGCATGAATTCACAAATTGTTGGAACGCTCCAACTTTCCATTCAACCTGCCAGGCAGGATGCAGCTTGTACAGAGAGCTTTCGGACATGCTGACGTCTGCTACAAGTAGCTAGACATGCAGGCGCCGATGATTGATAGTGATACCGTGATGAGGAATCGAGCACCGTGGAACCCTTACCCTGATGGCGAGAAAAATATTGGTTTCATGAAGAAGGGGCGCTCTGCGGGCTTCAATGCTCTAGGACTCTTTGCTTGCATTTGGCCTCGCACACGAGGACTGCCCAGGAGGAGCCATGCAACAATGAAGACTTTTTGCACTCAAGCAGTTCATGCAGATGGCCCGTTTCTTTCGGTGCTCCCGTCTGGGAACTCCGTGTATGGAATGGGGCTACCGGGCCGCTAGACACGGGCGAGGTTGCGGTGGATACCAGTCTCCCGTGGTGGTGGGTGGGGCGGTGCCTGTGATGTCAGGTCTGACGCCCTCTCGGGGCAAGCTAAAGACATGTTGTTCCTTTGCTCTTTTGTGTTTTTGTCGGTTTGTAAGAAGGGTGCCGGCAAACTCAACTCTACTTCTACACTGCTACTACTACTACTACTACTACTACTACTACTACTACTACTACTACTACTACTACTACTACTACTACTACTACTACTACTACTCCTGCTGCTGCTGCTGCTGCTACTACTACTACTACTACTACTACTACTACTACTACTACTACTACTACTACTACTACTACTACTACTACTACTACTACTACTACTACTACTACTACTACTACTACTACTACTACTACTACTACTACTACTACTACTACTACTACTACTACTACTACTACTACTACTACTACTACTACTACTACTACTACTACTACTACTAGAACTAGAACTAGAACTAGAACTAGAACTAGAACTAGAACTAGAACTAGAACTAGAACTAGAACTAGAACTAGAACTAGAACTGGAACTGGAACTGGAACTGGAACTGGAACTAGAACTAGAACTAGAACTAGAACTAGAACTAGAACTAGAACTACTACTACTACTACTACTACTACTACTACTACTACTACTACTACTACTACTACTACTACTGCTACTACTACTACTACTACTACTACTACTGCTGCTGCTACTACTACTGCTACTGCTACTGCTACTACTACTACTACTACTACTACTACTACTACTACTACTACTACTACTACTACTACTACTACTACGACTACTACCACTACCACTACCACTACCAATACCAGTACCACGACGACGACGAGGACGACGACGACCACGACGACGTCCACGACGACGAACAGCAAGACGACCACGACGAAAACAGCGTTCGCGGATCTGTGAGGAGGTTTCAATGCAAGTGTAACACATCAATTGTCACAATCCTATCATCCATGCAGGAAAATGTAGGACAGCCTTGCTCTTATCAGGGTTGACGAACTTCTCATGCTTGGCGTGTACCTCAACACAGGTCAACTTCTACAACCATCACGCCTGTCTCGTCCACACGCTGCACGAGTAGAAATGTCTGGCGCACCAAAGTGGTGTGAGGCACTCCCGCGAAATTCTTATGGTCAAGCAGAAAGGCTGCAACCTGCTCGTGAATTTGCATACCCTTACAATGTCTCGATACACTGGACGCTGAAAGATCCAATCGCTGTGATTTAACATGCTGTCATACATTCTGCGACAGCGCATGTACGTTGAAATGAAGATTCTGATGCACCTCGCGGGCAGCTTGCTGCGTCGAAAGGACGCCAGGCCGCAGGCCATTCGAGTTTTCCTGCTCATCGGCGAAAGCGTATGCTGGATACCACTTGGTAGTCTGCACAAAGTCGCCAGCATAAACGAAGCTCGTGCAGAATGCGGTTGTCCCTGTCCTTTCCCGCATAACCTCGAGGATTGTTCGGCGCAAACGCCTCCTCGTCTTTGGGCTTGAACCTGTAGCAGCTGTAGCAAGCATAACCACGCGCTGAAGCCGCATGGGCAAAAAACTCCGAAAGACATTCGATTGCAAGAGTGAGTGTGTGCGCGTGTGTGCTTTCCATGAAGCTTCAACACCATGAGCAGCAGAATCGCAGGATCTCTTAAGAGGCAAGCACAGCCAGAGGTTTCGAAGATGAGGGTCCGCGAAGCATGTACCTTGGGACTCTATGGTACTCTGCTTGTGGCCTAACGTTGCTGCTCTTTGCTACCCAACGCTCATAGGTAGCTGTTCAATACATGCCTGCCGGACGTTGCGCCCGTTCCATCGTCCGTCAAGGAGGGCTTGATTCCGCCACACATTGCATCTGAGATTTCATCCACCTGCGCACTCCGCACAGTGCCGCAAGGTCTGGTCGACACAAACCTGCTCGTGAGAAAGCCAAAGAACAGCTACAAAATCTGAGCGTGCAGCCAGGTCCAGTAGGTCATGTGGAGTGGGCACTTGCTGTGCGACATACATACCGGTATTCTGGGCCTGGTCGCAAGGCAGAGGTTATCCTTAGTGCTTCCTCAACTTCCTTGCCAGGCACCTTGGCCCCGTGGTTGCTGACGAGGTATTGGAGTTCGGCCGGGCTGTGCAGGGCGCAGCAACATCCGCAACATCCAATGCGCCACACCAGAGCTTGGTTCGAGCCTCTCTTTTGTGGTGGCGGTGTTGAGGTAGTAATCTAAAGGATACCCTCCGCGAAGCTCAATGCCCTTGTGAAGCAGCCTGCCCACGTAACGCGGCGACAAAAGTGCGACTGCAACGGCAGAGTCGTGATTCAGTCGAATTTTGGGATTGATGCCCGGCCTAATGTCATTGTCGCGCACAGCCTCATTATGCAACGTCGCTGGGAAGCACAAGCTGAGCAGTCGTGTATGCCGCCAACTGACTGTCACTGTGCCACACCAAGAGATCTCACACCAAGACATCTCAGCAGCAAGCCTTCAGGCCTTTCCGCAGTTCCTGACTCAGTCATCATGCATCATGCTGAAGTCTACAGTTCTCCCTTTCCCGGCCTTGATGCGTGTTTTGATCATATTGCAAGTGTTGAAGGGCATGACCTACCATTGGCACGCGGCAATCGGAGTCATCACAGCAAGCACGGCTGCAGCTGGGGGTCTCGCGAGGAGATTAATGCCTGCAGGGGCTCACGATTACCAGACAAAGGAGTGAGGGTTCAGGGTTTAGGGTTTAGGGTTTAGGGTTTAGAGGTTCAGGGTCTAGGGTCTAGGGTCTAGGGTCTCCAGGGTCTCCAGGGTCTCTAGGGTCCAGGGTCTCTGGGGTCTGGGGTCTAGGGTCTAGGGTCTAGGTCTAGGGTCTCGGGTCTGTCTGGGGTCTGGGGTCTCGGGTCCAGGGTCCAGGGTCTAGGGTCTAGGGTCTAGGGTCTAGGGTCTAGGGTCTAGGGTTTAGGGTCTAGGGTCTAGGGTCTAGGGTCTAGGGTCTAGGGTCTAGGGTCTAGGGTCTAGGGTCTAGGGTCTAGGGTCTCGGTTAGGGTTTTCTGCAAGCCCAGCATGGAAGAGCCACGTCACTGCTTGCAGACAAAGCACAGTCTGAATCCCTCTGACCCGGGTGTGCTGATCGCACTCGCAAATGTAGCACCTAGCACTTTCGCCGATCAGTTCCAGACTGTCCGGACTGGCTCCTCTATTGAATTCAGCACGAGCAGCCAGGAGTTGCAACTGAGCAAGTCAAGAGGAACCCTGGGCGAGCCACGAAGCTAAAACCTTTGTATGGTCACTTCTCTAAATTAGGGACCTTAATTTGAGAACTTACCATGTGTCTTTTAACTTTGCCGCCCAGCAGCTGGCTCGTCTTCGACGAGGCCAAGGGCCCCCGCACACGTCGCGGGCTCATTGCTGACAATATCGGCAGCCATGGCTGGGAATTCATTGGGACGAAAGTTGTTCTGCTATTGAACACTGGATGCGTTAAGTTGAGCATCGCACCGAACCGTGGAGATCCAGAGAACATTGTGGCAAAAGGTTAGCCGTACTTTGACCTCGTTCTCACCTTCTCTCTCTTGCACGGGCTGTTTGGTGAAAGATGTCGCAACAGCTTTCAGATCTCCACTTCGTGCAACGAGTGATCTAATTGGCTGCAGCGTCATACAGCTCAATGGCCAGCAGTCAGTCAAAACGCGAAGCTAGTCTTCAAGCCCCACAACCTAAACCCATCGAAACCCTCGCATGAGACTTTGGAAGAGGACTACTGTTTTATTCGTCGCCCATGTCGTCATCAGGCATATCGAAGGCACCTTCGCAGCACGGTACTGCAACGATGTTCTGCGTATTAAATATACACATATATACACACACATATATATATATATGTGGTACCCCCCCCCCCCAGTGACCTACCCTTTTTCGCCTTGTCTCAAGTCACCCAGCTGCACTGCAAGCAAACTCGGTGTGCAACATAGCGTGTTTCCTAAGGCGTAGACGAAAACACAACTAAAATCGCATACACGGGACAGTAGAAAAACCAAAAACACCAAAACCAAAAAAACCAAAAAAACCAAAACCAAAAAAAACAAAACCAAAAAACAAAAACAAACAAAAAACAAATCCGGAACTCTCAGGAATCCCTATGAGGCTTCTCCAAGAGTCCCGGAAAATTGGTTTTTTTGGTTCTTTTGGTTTTTTTGGTGTTGGTTTTTTGTTTTTTTGGTTTTGCTATTTTTGGTTTTTTTGGTTCTGGTATTTTGGCTTTTTGGTTCGCCTTCACGGTCACGAAGCAACAACTACGCATTTTTAAGTGTGCTTATGCTATTTGTGCTTTTCAGAAATAGTCTACAAGTGGTCTTTCTAGTGCTTCCGAACTATTTGTTTCGTTATTATGTAAGTAGAACCGCTTCGCTTCTTTTTCAACTAGTGCTTGGTGCATCTTTTGGTTGTACTCAAGTGTAGTAGACCTTATTCAGCCATTACTTGGTGCTCTGGTAGCTAAATTCGCATGGATACTAGTTGCCTGGTAAAAGCGATTAATTATCTAGAAGCAGCATTTGCAATACTTGTCTTGAGAAAAAAGCATTTATTGCTTAAAATTGTTTGCTTAAAAAGTACCTCCTACTCGTCCAGGGATACCCCAAAACCCTATAATCCAAACTTCACCAGGGATTCTCCTGACTAGCTTGCGCTTTTGGATGTTTTTTTGTATTTGTGAATTTGCTTGTGTATGGCCTTCACTAAGTACTTTTCTAGGATTCTTGTGCATGTTTTAGGCCTGATTGTGCAAGTTGTGTTTTTCAAACATCGTATATAAGTGGTCTTTCTTAAATACTTCAGACATCTTTGTTTCATCGTTATGTAAGTAGAACCGCTTCTATTTCCATTGTTGTGCATTTTTAAGCTTGCTTATGCAAATTGTGCTTTTCAGACATAGTATATAAGTGGTCTTTATTGAATACTTCAGCAATCTTTGTTTCATTGTTATGTAGGTAGGCCCGCTTCAATTTCCGTTAGTGTTTATTTCGTATTTGGTTGAGTATGGTCCTTTAAATAGTATTCACTTGAGTCAAATTGGGCTATTTGCTTAAAAATTACTCTAGTAGTTAAATTCGCATAGAATGATTTCAAAAGAACTGTTTCATGAATATGTAAACCTAAGGTATTTCAGTGGACTTTGCAGATAGTATTTCAATAATACTCTGCCTGGTATAAACACAACTGTTTCAATGCATTAGTTGCTCAACAAAGCACTATTTGCCCTTTGAACCACACGTTGCCATATTTTGGTTGAATATGATGCTTATTTCGTATTTTGGTTGAGTATGGTCCTTTAAATGGTATTCACTTGAGTCAAATTGGGCTATTTGCCTAATAATTACTCTAGTAGCTAAATTCGCATAGAAAGATTAGTTCAAAAAAAAAACTCATGAATATGTAAACATAAGGTATTTCAGTGGACTTTGCAGATAGTATTTCAATAATACTCTGCCTGGTATAAACACAACTGTTTCAATGCATTAGTTGCTCAACAAAGCACTATTTGCCCTTTGAACCACACGTTGCCATATTTTGGTTGAATATGATGCTTATTTCGTATTTTGGTTGAGTATGGTCCTTTAAATGGTATTCACTTGAGTCAATTGGGCTCTTTGCTTAATAAATACTCTAGTAGTTAATTTCGCATAGAATCAAGAAAAATGTTTCACTATTTGATTAATGCTTTGCCTCGTGCAAACACAACTGTATAAATAAATTAGTTGCAATGCCCTTTAAACGCACAACTTGCATAGAAAAAAACACAGATCTAGATATCTAAAAACAGCATTGTCCGCTCCAGATTCAAATGTAGATTAATCCAATGCCGGCTTATCGGGGTCTGTGAGGTGGGTGTCCCATTAACTGTCCTTCATTACCCGGTGATTAACTACGCGGCTTTGGGCCTTCGTTGTTATTTTTTGTTAAAAAGGCCTAAAAAGGGTACGAGTAGGTCGCTGGGGGGGGTAGCATATATATATATATGTATTCATCTATCTAACAATTAATCAGTTCCTTATCTTTTTGGTTTACGTGTGCAGTACATACAGGTATGCATACGTACTTGTTTCACGAGTTATTTGTTGCTTTATTCATATTGGATATAGACATGTAAAGTCTAATTCATACATACCAATAAGGAAGATCCTAAAACTGTGGCAAGCCAGGAACTTCACCGGGAACCTCCTACTTGCATCAGCACTGCTCCCAGCGCACAGCCTTCCGGCTCCAGATTCTCACCGTACTGGATGCCTCAAATACCACACAACATCTCGCGATATCTCATCATGTCTCACAATGTCTCACAAGATCTCAAAAAAGCGTCGCACAGTGCGTCAACCTAGGCCACATGGGCCACGCACGTGTGAATTGCAGAGCCGAGCAGCAATGATTGATATGCGCCAGGCACAGCTCGATGGAGTCCTGACCGAGGGAGAGAACCATGAGACCGCAGTCTACGGATGTCTAGACAACCATTCGAAGATGTGCGAACATCTTGGGACATATCTTGGCGGAAGCAAAGCCTCTTTTCATGAGAAAAACGGCCATGGCTTCCACCACTTGCTTCATTCTGAATTTTCATTCTGCTCGCTACTTGTTCTTGCTGCCCCCTGGCGCCTCTTCAGACCCAGGAGGCCATCCCAAGCGACACTCGATGTTAACTCGTCAGCCCATGCCTCGTCGTCGCGGTTTAGGGCGACGAAGCTTACCTGGCAAGCAGACCCTGAAGGAAGCCAAGACCCTCGTCGAAGTCGCCAAGTTAGCAAGCAAAATCAAGCCACCAGCGCCAGAGAGTATTCTTCCAGCACCTGCCCAAGGGCCACGTTGAGCTTCCGATACCTTCCGGATAGTCTTCATCCACGTTTGGTCTTCGTGGACGGCGTGAAGACCGCAAACAAACAAGACACTGGAGCCTGGGATGCATGGATGTACGGAGCTCCGACAAGATAGCCTCAAAGGCAACTGCTGCCGCTGCTGCCGCTGCTGCGGGAATGATTGGGGTCATTTGCCAATCGCCAGTCATTTCGTGACAACGCAAAGTCGCAGACCTCGGAATCACCCTCGACGTACCGCTCAACATCTGCCTGCCGCGGTGAACTTCCAAGAAAGCGGCAACAGAACCAAGGCGTTGATTGGTACTCTTATTAAGCTGTCAGGAGGGGCACCCCTTCAGGAAGCAGATCACACTTCGTCAGCACATTGATGTGCGGCCTAAGAACTCAGAGACCGTACACAGGCTCACCATGTTGCATCTCCTCGAGATGGCGCACGAGCTGTGTGCCATGCAGCTCCAGATTGACCATCGCCGTCAATGCCGAGAGCGCCTGGGGAACGGGAATCAGCAGAGGGTGGCGAAAGTGCGAAAGCGCGAAAGACCCAGCAAGGCTCAGACCCCCGAGAGAAACTTTGCGCTGTCCTAGAGCTGGCAGATGACGATCAAAGCATCCTCAAAAGGGTCCTTTCCCCCCCTCTCACCTGTCCTCAATGAAGTTGACATCGATGCAGTACACTCCAGCGACTCTAAAGTCCTCTCACGGCTGTTGCCCACACGCTTGGCTGTCCAACTGGGATCCCTCCGGCCTCGTTCTGCAGCATGTCCACTACCTCCCGCATCACCGACAAGTGCGAGTACAGCTCGATCTGCCTGGATTTCCAGGTGTCATTGAGGTCCGTGAGGCTCTCAAGACCGGCGGAAGGCTTCTGAGGATGCAGCCCTGGGCAGTCGAAGACATAGTAGTCATCATCCAGGGCATCGCAGATCTGCTCCTGCACACACACACACACACACGAGTCATGTTAAGTCTGCTAAGTCTAGTGGGGAGCATCCTGAGGCCTCCAGCCACGACATGTTCTCCGACAGGTACTCCATGGCATACACGAGGCCGCCGTTGGGTCCGTAGTCGAGCTCCTTCCACTTCCGCGGCGAGGAAGCATGGAAATGACGGACTTTAAACATACCCACGCCAGTTTCCGGGCGAGACGCCTCCATAACATCGTCTACAGAGATGAGGTCGCGCACCTGCCGCCCAAGATTCCGAGGTACACAGCAACATCCGGAAAAAGATGCACAATGAGCTTAGCCAATGTTCTCGACACAGGCATATTATTTTACATATCTGCGGCGCACATCAGCATAGCAGTCATACGCGAAGTTCTCTGCTGCTGGGTCCAGGTTGACCACCCTTGGCACAAACAGCCAGGGAGCAACAGGACCACGAACAGCACAACGACAGCCACGAAGGCAACGAAGGCAACGAATGCAACGAAAGCGTTGTGGGACGCAGGGACGCAGGCCTGCAAGTTCTTCGCAGTGCAACCTTGAAGTGCTCCTGGCGCTGTTGCTCTGTGCTCCACAGCAGTGCTCCACAGCGGTGCTCCACGTGCCGAATGCAAAAACAGCACAACGTAGCAGAATCTCTGAATGACTAGCGCACGGCTCCTGGATGATCGCGCAGTATGTGGACCTCGGCAGAAAGTGCGAGACGAGGTGAGGGTGCTATTATGCTATTCGTTTGCATTGTCATGATGATGTGTGCACGACGGCATGTTGTGAACCAAAGCTTCGTGCTAGTGGCAGGCTTGAATGAGACTAGGACGGAGACGACCACCACCACTACAACCAAAACTCTCAACTTCAGCATGCAATACAACATAATACAACAGTCAGGCAGGCTACTTGCCGCAGCCGGCCGGTCCCATGACAAACTGCGCATACTTCATGCGGCTCTCGGCTGCTCATTCCATGGCGACTAATACTAGAAAGGCGCCTTGTGGCAAGTTGGTGCTGCGGCACAACCGCTGCAGCCCCTACGCTAGACTACCATGTGCCTCATGTAGCAGGTGACGCTTGGTAGCCCATGACCCTCTGAAAGTGTCATTCTACCACCGCAGGCAGAGGCCACTGAAACATACCCAACATATGTCGACGGTTCATGAACAACGGCAGCCTGACATTTTTGTAATTACATGCACAACGTGCACAAGCCTACAGCTTGCTTGCTCAACTGGCTCCAGAGCCGATTCTGAGTGGAACAACATATCGGCCTACGCCCGAACTCTCTCCAAACAGAATCGAGTGAAGATGTCCATCGCGAATCGTGACCCCGCCTGTCATGAAACGGTACAGCGACCAGCAACGACTTTTTTCTTTTTCTCGCACTGGTGCCATGTGCCGGCTCCTAGGGCCAAGTCCGAGGCTCGAAGGAGAATAAAACTTGAGGCCGACTCTCCTTCGCGTAGCAATTGCTCCGCAATTGCCTTCGATTTCTCCTGTCCCCATTACATTCGGGGAAGGTTAAACAGTTGTGCGGGTACCAGCAGGACACCCCACCAAACCTTCAGGTTTATGAGGTGCAAACCTGAGTAGACCAACGTGCAGCGCGACGTGAGCAACTCGGACAGAGTCCCGGTCGCAGTGTTGCGAACTGTACAACAACTGTACAGATTGAATTTGTGCAGGGCCCATTCATCGATTCCCCTCGCGACTCTTCCCGGCAGGGAAGGGAGCACAGCGAGGTGAACTGGCAAACGCTGGCAAGAGGACTCACAGATGGCACAAAGCAACTTCTCATACGGGCACGCGTGGGAGCACGAAATCTGAATCGAATCGAAAGGGTATTGGGGATGCGCATGGATCGCTCACCTCACAGAACTGACAGGGCTTGAGGATCTGGAGCCGCTCTCGACCTCGAGATGCTTCCAACATCTCAACAAAGCACGCGAAGAAGAAAATGCTCCCTGAAAGTGCAAAAAAGCAATGATGCTAGCACTGATTTGGGCCGTGCCGCAACATCCATCAGTTGCTGATGAACGTCCAGAAGCGCCTCCTCGCCTTCCAAGAGCTCTGGCAACTTGGTCACTCGGAGCTACGCAAAGACTTACGCAAGTCTGCGCAACAGCGCCGAAACAAAAAAACACTCCCCCGTCCTTCAGCAAGATCGATGTCAATGTCCTCGTCTGTGGACGCCAGTGCAGGGAGCCAGGCTTGCACCATCTGAAGCTCGGCGACGAGCTCAGAGCAATCTGGCTCCTGCCAGGTGGACTCTTGAGATGGCTCTTGTCGATCCCCAACTGCAATGCAGGCCTCCAACATCTTGACCTCAATACGGCATCACCATGCGTACAGAAACCCTCCATCCGTCAGACCGAGCTTCCAGCGGTCTTGGTCCTGAAGGTTTTCTGCTCTCCCGTCTTGGGACTCGCTGGATTGAGATGGCGGAAGCCGATCCTCTGGCAGCGTCCAGACAAGTCCACTCGTGTGCATGTTGGAGAAGTGACATCGGAGCATGTTGGAACACTTGAATGGATTTGGCTGCAAGCCGCATAGCCCGATCGAGACCCATCAAAATTCGAAACGCAGAAGTGCAAGCGTCATCATCAAAGGAAAAACCAAGCAGTCATGATCATCATAGTTACTGTGACATACTGTTCATTCTGGCTTCAAGATGCTTCAAGCAAAACCATGTCGTCTCGGCACCCTATGGACGCCCTGGGGACCAGTCTTCGGAATCTCTACTTGCCTGTATGGACCGACCCTAAAACCACAAAGATGCAGTCCATTCAGGTTTCCGAGCGGCTCTTGAAGAGCCTGGCGTTCTGCGGGACCGTCGCCGAGGCTTATCACGTTTTTCCAGCTTCCTGCCAGCTGCATAGGTCGAAGACTGTCACCAAACAATACATGATGATACATACCATGTCGCGGATACACTGGCGTTCCCTGCTCTGTTTCTGGGGTCCTTTCTTGTAGAACTTTCGCAGCAGGCGCTCCATGGACTGCAGAGCATCGCATGTCACGTCTAAGCATGCCACATCATGCCACATAGTCTCCTAAGCCCTAAACCTACGTAGTGGAACCCACGGTATCTCCAAATCGCGCGCCGCCCCCCCCCCCCCCCCCCCCCCCCCCCCCGCCCCCTTCCCGGCGCCTTCTGCTTCTTCTTTGCGAACGTCCCTTGCCTCACCATCTCGAGGTCTTGCTTGTCCAACGGCGTGAAGCCACAGTCATCTGTTTGCACCAACCTGAAGTGAGAAACACATGCACTTCATATCATTATATCATACATACGTACATATATGTATGCATATCTGCTATAACATATATATATATATATGTATATGCATTATATACGTGGTGTATACATATATGGATATAATATAATAGATACATGTATGTGGATCCAAAGAGCCTCTCCTCACGGGCATAGCGCACGACAACAAAGTGCTTGTCCCAGGCAGATGACCTGACATATGACCGAGTTCCAACACAAGAAGGCTGAACTATTGGTAAGTAACTAGGATTCGGGCAACTTGGGAAGGAAAGCCCGCATCGTTCGGTCTTGCCAAGGTCTGCGGGCCAAAGTTACACAACCTCAGGATACATCCAGCACAGCAACCGCATCCAGGAGGCGCACAAATGCCTGCAGCAGACTGCTACAGAAAGAACCACTGGTCATCAAGGCACGACCCAACAAACTGACCATGCCGAGTCCGTCACTGACTTGTCCAAGCGCACAGGCAGACAACAAGAATGCTTCCAGGACAGTGTCCAGCTCCGATATCAAAGCCAAATCGTTTGGTGGGATGGTTAGTTCGTCCCGTTCCATGAAGGTGCCAAGCTTTCCGCACGTCACCCACTGGGCGAACCAACCCTCAGCAGCCACGACGAATTGACAGAAAGGAACAGCAACGCGCATAAGGCCTATCAAGCCTTTCAAAAAACACGACTTTCAATTCTGTACTTCAGCCAGGCATCCTTCTGCTGCAGCCAAGTCGTAGGAAACATCGTGTCATCCCAGTCCACGATGATGAGGGTGCCTCGGCACAGGAATGTGACCGTTGCCGTCATCTCTACGAAGAATTTTGACAATGGCCCAAGATTGTCCGAGACACATTCCGGCTGCCTCCATCTCATACTTGACGTGGCAACTGAGATTCTTGAGGACTGCTTTGCCAAGGCCTTTTGGGATTTTCTTCCGGCCTCCTTGGCCTCCTTAAGAGTCTCCTCAAGAGTCTTCGGAGGCTCCTGGAGCTCGATCAGCGGAACTCCTAGAACCACGGGCTCAACACCTTCAGCGCCTTCAACGCCTTCGAGGCCTTCGAGGCTGAAGCGGCTCAGGAGGCCCGGGCTTAGCGCCTCCTCACGGCGGCTTGGTCCCCAAGTTGCTGCCAAGTCTGCTCCGAAGCTTGCTGCACCGTTTACGGCAAAGGGATGCTCCATCTCCACGTTGTCCGTGCAGATTGTGGCACGCTTGCGGGCATGCCCCCCACTGAATTCTTGAGAATGGATGGCAGGGTCGCTTGCCCTTCTCTTGGAGTCGTGGACTCCGTGACGTAAGTCATGCAGGATCTGCTTCGCTGCGGTTGGAAACTGACCTCTGGCAAGAGACCTGAGCCCACAGATACCAAATCTCTCCACCGCTCCGCTCTGCTCCACAGAGTTCGACTGAGAGGCTTAGGGTCTTAGGCTCGGGCTCTGCTTGGCTGACGTGATGCGATGGACGGATGTATGGCAAACCGAAAGGATCGAGGAGATCTCGCTCGTTGTCGCAGTCATCCGTTCTCAGAGCTTTGCCCAGCAATGCTGGGGGAGCTCGGTCTGTTGTGCCGGAGTCTTCACTCCGATGTTCCGGAATGACTTTGCATCGCGAAGGCTGATGCATGGCCATCAAGCGGCCTGCGACACGAAGCGTATGGCCAGGTCGCACATCTTGAGGCGAAATGGACTGCAGAACAAGGCAACCATTCAGAATACAGACCTACCTTGAAGCGGTGAATTATGGGTCCGCCGTACCTGCATGATGGCAGCTACCCAGGCATTCCTACCATCAGGGTTACTCAGCATCACCATAGCGCCATAGCCGTGGGCTGGTGATGATTGACTGTGCACTGTGTCTCGTGTAAGACGATAAACTGCACCGGAGCTAAACATGCCTTTACCATCACCCGCTTGCTGAAAGTTTGCTCTGGACCAATCGGACCTGTATCTGCAAAAGCGTGCTGTTCAATTCTACATTTTTCGATGCATGTCTTGATGACCGTAGGAGGCAATAGCAGCAGCTCTTCGGCACAACGACTCTACGCTCGGACTTACTTGCACTGACAAAAGAATTGGCCAGATCATGTTGGGCGTCACACGCGCAGAGACCGTTCGAGCAGTCATTGAAGAGTTCAGTGCTGCCGGCACTCAGAGGCTCCGCATCCAGCTTCAGCACTCAAGCTCATGAAGTGCAAACCTTATGGGAGAGCTGCAAAGCAGGCCTTGTTGCACTGGCACATACCATTACATAATATTACATACCTTAGCAAGGCCAGGCATACCAGGATTCTGACGGCACGCCAGGGAAGGTGGGAGCTGCTGTTTGGAGCACCTTCGAAGTTCAAAGGATAATCAGTGCATGTGGCAGATTCCAGATTTTTATCGCAGGGCGCGTAAGGACGAAGAGGAGTCTTGGCGAACAGCAAGTGTCCAGCCTGACGCGCAAGAAGTTCGTTTCAGGTCAGATGATCTCTCAGCTGTGCCCCAATCATATCATCATGACAAGCCCGTGGCATGTGGACCAACTCGACAAGAAGATCAGCGACGCCATGATTGCCAGAGCTGTCCAGCGAGGCCTGTAAACAGAACACATGCACAAGCCACAGCCCGAGTACTGCTGTGACCCACCTGTAAGAACAACTCGTCGGCGTCATCCTCGGCTTCACTGCATGCCTAACTGCGCCTACCGTCAGAAAAACAATCAGATGCGGCCATCTGTACCAAGCACCTGACTAAAGTGATACAGGAAGGCTGCAGTAGCTGCGCGGATTCAAAGAGCCTCACCCATTTCACGGGGTGCAAACTAAACGATCAGAAACATCGCAGGAGCCTTCGAACAGCCATCTGCGTATCACCGATGCCAGCATGGATAAGCTGCGGTATGTGCATCGGCAGCACCTCAAGTAAACCAAATCACAGCTAACCTGAAGCTCTCTCCCACATGCGTCCCAAGGTTTCAGCTTGAAGCGTCAGATGCTTCAACGACTGGAGGATGGATGTCTTACCACAGCCCGGGGGACCTCACAGGTCATGTGTAGACTTAGCGGCCAGAGCCAAGCCATCGTAGCGTGGACTAGGACGTCTCGGGTCGCAGCCCACGAGTGCAACACAGCATGGGGTCGAGCCTTGAGCTGCAAGTGGACCCCAGAAGAGATAAGATTGCTTTGGTTTCTTTCTCAGAGATCGACCTGCTGTTGTGGTGCCTCTGCTTGCCTTGATGACTGTCCCAAGCCAGTCCTGTTGCTCAAGTAATTCAAGTAAGCAGAGCCTGGAACTGAAACTATGGTGAGCCCTGCGCCTTTGCTAAATAAAAAAATGAGAGCCGGAGAAGCCGTACATGCCATGTCGTGCCTTGACTTCGGGAGGCACAATGGCACCAGGTCGCAAGACCTGCAAGTGCCGTGGGCTCAAGTCTTCGAGATTCGCGAGCGATGTGAAACAAAAAGATAAACGCTAAGCCCAACACTGAAAGCGATGATTGAAACTCAGACACGAGTTGCTCCGGAGTTGAGACAGTGTCTGGCTCGCCTTGCCACAGCCTCGAGAGCTTCGTATGGCTTTGTTCAACCACAGGTTTAACCATGAAGCCAGCGACATGGACGATCTTTGGCCGCCGTCAGCCTCGCAAGGGTCCAACTGGCGCACTCCAGACTGTCATACCCAGCACGGGGTTCGGTAACAGCACTGCTTGTGGGCTTGAGAAAACACTGGATTAAGAAAATCAGGCTCTGGGTGACCTCCATCGCCGCAAGCTACAAGAGCTACGACAACAAGACTGCACTGAGAAAGCCAGAGTAGCATGGGGAAGAAAATGAAGAAAGGATTCATTTTCCCAGTGCAAAGCCAATCAGAAAACCAGACTCTAGCATGAATTTAATTGTTCGCCTTTTCTCTGGCTAGGTAAAAGTCGTGCGAAGAACACCGAGTTGAGAAGCTAGATTCACAAGCCACATGCGCTACAAATACGAAAGGGAACTAGCCGGCCCAGATAAAGAACACATTCTACCCGGAACCCCGGAACCCTGGAACCCTGGAACCCTGCAACCCTGAAACCCTGGAACCCTGAAACCCTGAAACCCCCCCGGAAACTCATTGGTGGGGAACCCTGGGCTGCTGTAGGGCTAAGCATCTTGCAGGGGCCATCTGGGCCAACTCCTTCTCCACGTGAATCACATCACTGAATACCTGGCATCCCCATGGAAAAATCTCGGAATCCCCGTGACTTTTGGCGATTCAAAGGCTTGCTGTAAGAGTCTTGCTCAATTGCTCAAGAGTCTTCTTCAAAGCGCCTGCTGCCATGCGTTCGTGGGCGTGGCGGCGAGAAGCGACAAGAAGACAAGCCCCTGGCCTGAAGTATCTACGGCTGCCAAGGTGGTCAAGCTCAGCACCTTCAACGGCCTTGCGGATGCTCAGATGTGGAACGCATCCACTGGCCTCAGAGCTGAGAAAGGAAGGCACAAAAAGCTGGACCAGGCAGAGAAATCAATGCTGCGATCGGAGCAGGCACCCCTAGTTCAACCAGCGGCATTCGGCTCTTTATCTAGCGTCGTCTCCCCCGCTTTGCGGGTCTGGCAACTCCACTGCGAGCATCTGCCCGCCGATGCATTAACGCGTCTGCCTGCCAGCAGGACTTGTCAAGCAATCCTTGGTCTTCAAACGGTTTCATACATGTTTCGACACCGTCCATAGAAACACATCCACGCTGCAGCGTCCACCACACCCTTACTGCCCTTGTTCTTGGTGCTACCCGCCCTGCATTGCTATGCGTGTCCTGCTTGGCTTTTCGCTCTTGGCTCGTTTTGCTTCGACCCAGCGAAAAATTGTGGTCAGTGTTGTAATTGCGGGTGTGCATTGTTCCAGAAATTGGCCTTTTCCTTTTCTAGGGAAAACAACAGTGTTGTCCACCGCGAGCATCATTCTCATTTGTGGGGCACATGTGCTACCATGCGCTTTGCAGGTAAGCTATGGAAAGTCATCATGATTTGCCACTGAGGCCAATGCCTGCAGGCCTGCCGTCAATTTTGTCTACAATCTCACAAGGCAGCAATGGATTGCATTGGACGACGCAAGTCACAGCAGCCAGGCCTTGGTAGACTCTGCAGTTTGGCCACTCGCCAAAGCGGCAGGTCGACTTGCCCCGCAGGCTTCACAGGTGGGAGATGTGACCGCATTGTCCAATGTGCATCCTCGGAGCAAGCGATGCACCCGTGCCAGTGGCCTCAGAAAAACTAGCAACTAGGCTTCGGTCGGCTGCATCTCCATCCACCCGTCGTCACCGTCGAAGGTGGGCTACGGGCAGGAAGACGGGTAGGCGACCTGTTAGGGAGGTCAGAAATTGGAGCAACATGGAGCAGCTATCTTTGCCCGTCTGGGCTGCGTCCACGGGACCGAGTTCCGCATGCAGCACACTCTGCAGCGCCTTGGCAAGGAGTGCTCTTTTGCCATCTGCAGGAAGTCTCTCCGAGTCTCTCTCCAAGAGTGTCATCTCTCTCCAAGAGTGTCAATTTATTAGCGGTCCCCCCAGTGCCGACAAGTCTCCCGGAGCGTTCACCAGCCCTGCATTGGCTCTGCTATGCTCTGCTTCAACTTGTGTTCAACTGCAGTCCTCCTCAAATCGATGCTTCAAGCAAACCCTTTGCTGGCAGCGACCGCAAACTACCTGACTGGACCAAGTGACCGTGAGTACAATGCACATCGAACAACTCCCACAGTCGTGGCACTGCCGCATGCTGTCACTCCGAGGCACGGTGTTGCTGGTGGTAAGAACTTCCTTGCAACCAGCAACAGGGCATCTTTCCTGGCACCCAATCACGGTGTGATAAATCGCATTCACAGCAGGGTCCGTGCGCTGCACAAAGACAGCCTGTCCTTTCAGCAGCTTTTCTCTTCCTTTACCAACTACAGAATCCGAGTCTTGGCTTTCCGCACAGCGGCGGAAGTCAGGACAGGAAACAAAATCGCAGACGTGTGGAGCCTGCTGTCGTCTCTCGGCTCCTCCGACACCCTTCTCACTCACTTGGTGGGGGAGGAGGTGGAAAGGGAGCGCAAGACAGATGAGGGGAAATGCCAAATCGGATTAAATTTGTACGTCGAGCTTAGCTCTCTGCGCCATGGCAGAAGCAGTAAGTCAAGCAGGAAGCCTAGCGTAGTCCACACCGAATTCACGCAAGCTCTGTGTAAGAGTTGGGCTCGGCACATGCCAGTACACTACATCGGAAGAATCTCAAATGGGTCAAACTTGCACACCGCAGGCCATGTTGGCGGGCACAGCGATGTCAATCTGCTTTGGGTTCGGCAGCCCAAGGTCTTCCATGAACTTAGCAAACTCCTCCGCAGACTTGGTCAGCCGAGGGTTGAACATCCTCTCCTCCAGCACCGTGGAGGCACCCCTGTTCTTGTAATCATGACCAGGGCAGACCAGCGTCTCGTCCGGGAGAGTGAAAATCTGCTCGTGCACGCTGGCATGGAGCGTAAAGGAGTTTCCTTGTTGGAAGTCCGTTCTGCCACAGCCACGAATCAGCAGGGTGTCGCCGGTGAATGCAAAGGTGGCTGTCTGGGTCCGCAAGACGTACGTCACGCAGCCGTCGGTGTGGCCCGGGGTGGCGCGGACCTCCAAAGAGAGGTCGCCGAAGGCCACCTCCTGCCCGTGCTGAATGTGGATGTCCGCTTGGGCCCCAGAGGACTTGGAGATGATGGTCTTGACGCGGGGGAGGTCTTTGCGAATCGCACCTCCAGAGGTCACGTGGTCCGCATGGCAGTGCCTGGGCCAGCAAAAGAACATACAACGTGTGGACATATGTAGCTGCTGGGACTGGGATAGCTGGAAGACTGGAGTCTGCGATCTGACGCTGGACGTTCCCAAGCCGTTCTCTGAGCGCCGGGCGTGTTCAGCACGTACTTCAAGTGTAAACCCAAGTCGCTGATGGCTTTCAGATCACGGTCCTTCTGCTCCAGCACCGGGTCCATCAACACGGCTTGTTTGGTGGCCGGGCAAGCTATCAGATATGTCCTTGGCTCGTGAATTATGCACAGTTATGAGTGCGCTCGCGAAGCCGGCTTTCGACCCTCTGCAAAATCTCAAAAAAGTACATAACATTAGGACCAGGATGGACCAGGAAACATGCTCAAACAATCTCAAACACCAAGAATAAGACAAAGCAAAGCTGGGGCAACACCCTGCCTAATCATTTCCCCAAGTCTCAGGGTGCTCGTCACAGGGTCGTAAAACTGCCTCACTTCCGGGCTTCGCTCGATCAGCGGCATGCCATCCCTGGCTCCCAAAGAGGGCAAATACGACTGGAGCCAGGCTTTCGCCTCGGGCCTCACGGTGTCGATCTGGAGATCACCCACCAAAACGTCTGCACAGCCTGCCGTGTAGCCACACGTCTTGGCCATCCAAGCCAACATGGCAATCGCAGCCCGATTGGCGCTGGTGCACTGGATCATCAAAGGCCGGGGCAACCGGGCAATGGAGTTGACCAGTTCCTCGACCGCTCGACCAGGCAAGTCCTTGCTCGGCTTGAAAGGGATGACCTCCAGCAAACACCCGTTCGCTCGGACGGGCGCCGCAAAGTAATGCTCATCCGAAGTCTCGTTCAAATAGAGCCATCCCTTGCAGTAACTTGCCAGCTGCCCCACTACTTCGGAGGGCAGATTGCCACTGACTAGAACGTCTCCGGGCAAGGCAGGTTGTCGCACAGGGAAGCGGACCTGCATTCTCTGGAGTGTGTCCGGCGTCACCTCGGCGCGTGGCGCTGGAGCCTTGAATCAGCCACATGTGAGAGAAAAGAAACAGAACCTTTCCTACATTTACTATCTGCCCACTCTCCCCTCGGCCTGGGCCTGCATAGGTGCACTGGCAGCGCAGCCCATTGCTTTGACAGTTACAAAGGCTAATACCGGAATTCCGGCGAGACTATTGATGCAGGTCTTGATGCTCGTGGCAGAAAGCATCTCCACTTGTCTGCAACTGACTTGCAAGCGCAGCGCTTCGGCGACAGGGGGTCTGTGCATCCGCCCCCCTTCTGCAGCGGCTGTGACGGGCCTTCTTGGCTTTGGTCTGGCTTCCTGATGGGTTTGTGCACCCGGTCAACGTGTGTCCTGGTCCAGTGCCCAGTGCTAGCAGCTGCTGGCAACGCAACGAAGTACATTAACATAGACCTTCTCGACAATTCCGTAATGTCCGTGCTGCCCCAGGCTGCCGGGACACTTTCCCATGTCAGGTTTGGATCTTCACCCACTTCCAGGCGAACGCTCTGGCTGCACAGGGGACAGACGAGCACCTCGGCCGGAATGCTCGTTTCTCGGCATGGACTGTCAGGCAGGGTAACTCGTAGCTGGGCGCAAATAGCCAAGACACACGGCTGTCGAGGCCGGCAGCATTGGGGCCTGCATGCTAAAGTCTTGTAAATATACGACACGATACGATCCATCAGAGGCCCCCTTCCCCATTGCGACTGGCATGACTGAGATCACCGGGGTCCCGGCATGCATGAGCCTCATAGCGGAAGTGGTCCAAACAGAACACTCCCTGGCATTGGCCTTTCAGCAGTTTGGCTGAGCACGTAACGTGCGTGGCAGGTCCAACAAGAGCATCCAAGCAGCTGCAGGTGAAGGGAAGGAAGTCCAACCGTGAGCATTCCTTCACGCCGCAGTGCGCTCCGGTGTTGCTCAGCACTGCCATCAGGCTGGAGGACTTTGCTTGCCGATGCGCTAGACGCCGGCAGAGGCGTGACGAAATTGCATGTCAGAGGATTTGCAAATGATGGAGACAGAGAGGAGCTTTCGTTTTCGAGCTGTGAATCTTTGCCGTGTGTGTCGCGACCTAAACCCTAAATATCCCAAAACCCTAAACCCTAAACCCTAAACTCTAAACTGACCGCGCGTCACTACCACCAGAACACGGGGGTGAAGGGAGTGGGAAGTCCACTAAATGCAAAGGTTGGCTCTGAGCCCAGGGGCTGGCGAGCGAGCTGTGTGACGTGGCGAATTTGCAAGGCGCAAGGTATCCCATACGCTCACCCAATACACACCTCAAGGACACTGGGCCGACACAGCTCCTTAAACCAAGCTCTTGGCATCGACCGACCACCTGGCGCAGGAGGCCTGAAGGCTCGTGGTACTTTGAGGATTTTGAGGTAGCTTGCATTTGCTGCCATGCAGGTTGCGAGCTCTTGCAAAAAGCGCCTGCAAAGTCATCACTGGCCCCACTGGCATTCTGTCTTTGCAAGAGCCTGCAGTGAGCATGAACGCCGGGCACAGTCGCGACTGCGTTGCCAGTTGACCGAGGTCGATTGTAGGGGTACGGGCCACTTCCCTGGCCGAACCAGGACAATGACACTTCCAGCCTGACAACATTCTGTGACATTGCAAACTCTCCGATTTCTCTGTCTGCAGCTCTCGACACATTCGGGTCTACTTCGCCATGAGCCTCTGCTTGCGTCAGCAGCCAGTGCCGAACCGCGGCAAAGCTTTGTCCCACCTCGTGGAGCGATGGCAACGCCAGCAGCTTTTTATAGGCTTCCCATGGCTTCCGACAATGGCTTTTGGCTTTGGATAGTGAACGGCATCGGGAACCCAATCTTCCTACACTCAGCTTGCAAGGGCTGAGTGGTCTACCTCCAGAAGGCTGGCCGCAGAAAGGACTGTCAGGCGCATCGACTTTCCTGCGGGATCTGCGTTGCTTGCTCGGAGTTTGGGTCTTGCGCCCCGCTAGATGTTTGGCAATGTTTCTCAAAGGCTTGCGAAAGCATGTAGTCCTTCTGCGGCAGCCGCAAGCCTGAAGTCGGTTCGGCTGCGCCCGAAGATACCAACCCAACCACAATCTGAGCGGTCAGCAAGGACAATGCCTTGTCAACGTGTGGACCGACTACCTCGTTCAGGAGGCATATGTATCTGCGCTGTAAGTCCGAGCCCTTTCACTTGGACTACCACCAGTGCCCGGCTGACCGTGGCTGGGCTATCTATGACCTGCAGGCTCTTATAGCGCGGGGAATCGCTGATGTCAGCTTGTGGTTTGTCATTCATAAATGACCATCGAAAACATGCAAAAGGTACCCTGTGCTCAGTGACCTTCGCCCGTCCGAGCCTGGCATAGGCGGCCAGCAAGTGCTGTCGAGCTTGCCTCTGGCCGGGCCTGCACAAGTCTCTCTCCAGGATGTGTGCGCAGACCAGCAGCATGCAGCCTTCCAAGACTTGACTCTTGAGCAGGACCACGAAAGGCGGGTAGCATCTGTGACGATGCCCATGCCTCCGTTCTCAGCAGGCTTACTGTGGGCTCACCATTGGACCACCACAACGATCATGGACTGTTTAATTCTGTCTGCAAGCCTTGGGAAGCGAGCCACCTCCGCCATTCTGCTGGCCTTGCAGGTTCTGGCAGGATCATCCCAAGCATGCCCTCTCACTGCTTGGGACTTCAGCGATAACTGGGGGCACTGCTTCCAGGAAGCGTCGGGTTCCGAGACATCTACATCATCTAGGCATCCTTCGAATTTCCACATGCGCGGCATTGCATGCCCAGCTTGGGATGTTGGGGCACAGACCCAACAACTTCACCGACACTGCCTTCCAGGCGATGCCCGCATCCTCGCAAAGCGCAGCAAGTCGGTTTGAGGCCCTACAATGATGGTGCAACAAGTGTAGCACCAGCAATGTTTAGTGGGCAGGCTGCCCTCAAGTTTTCCTGGGTTCTCCCTGATGCTTCAGCCTCCAAGTGATGCCACTGGCCTTTGCAAAGCACCTCGCACCACATCACATGACAATCGAAACGTATCGACAAATGTATCGAAACGTCAAGCAGCCAAGCCACACCCACGCTACCCTCTGAAAGCTCATTTTTACTGTTATCCTGTCTCGCGGACTCGTCTAATCTTCGCATTGCCTGGCTCTTCTGTGATGGACATTGGTGCGTCGTGCAATCTGCACTTCCCGAGGCTGAAGCTGCACGGTGAAGATTCAACTCCAAGTGCAGGCGAGCGGTGGAAGCGGAAGACCTTGAATCACAACTCGGCTTGTTCTTCTATTTAACGAGCGCATGTAGGCCAATCATGGCTCTATCGCCCACACCATGTTCTGTCTCCATATCTGAATCGCACCAGTCCCCCGAGCTCAACACGGCGGAGTGCCATCGGCATCAGCCTGTGCTGGCGTGCACTGCACTCTCGGGAAAGCGCGCACAACCCTCTGAACGCCTGAGGCATTCTGAGGTATCCTGCTCGCTCTTGCACGTCTGCTTTCGTTGCTAAGAGGGCCTCAAGGACTGCGCTTTCCACGATGGGCAGCGCATCCTCCGAGACTCTGCAGACCTGATGCAGCATTCACCATCACCCAGGGAATCCTACGTCTCCTGCTCGATGCCTTGTATTCTGAATGGACCTGAAAGTCACGTCGCGAGGCCAGCGAGGTGCCAACCAGCACCTCTGCAACTCGGGATTGCAAAGGAGGCCAGTTGTTTCGGCACTTTTCCCGGCTGTCCTGGAACCCCGAGGCAGAGGAGGATCTTCGTGCAGGTGCAGCCTGCATCAGCTTATCTTCTGGGGGTTCCGCCTGTAGCCGAATCGGAAGAGCGGCTCAAGAATGCGAAAGAGCACATGCCAGCTGCTCCAGAGGTGCGGCCAGTGCGGCCAGCGTGGTTCCTGAAGCCTCAACGCGGGCGTCGATTCTAGATCGCTAGACGGTTGTCAAAGAGCACTTGCTGTTGTAGAGCGATGAAACGCGGTCAACCTTGCTCAAGGTTCATGGCCCATGTGCTGTCCCCGAGCCTCAGCGACTCCTGGATCTCCTGAACTCACGAGCTAGACGAGATAAGGCGCAATCGTCCCACTCATCTGCCTCTGCTTGAAACTCCCCATGCCACGAGCCAAAAGCCCGGAGAATCGGCGCAGAGCTGCGCAGCCTTGTCCAGCAGGAACCAGTTTTTGAGAGTTCCAGGCCGGCTGAGGCAGGCACCACTTCGGCAGAAACCAGGCATTCCCATGGATCCTGCGATTTTTGCAGCACTCGGCAGCAACCCACAGGTCTCCTCAGCACGCCGGCGCTCCCTGCACACCCAGCCTCTGGATTCCTTTGCAGGTTCACTTGCACCGTGGGTGTCATGGCTCCCTATAGGGAACCTGAAGTTTCCGCACTATCGTAGCAATGACTCAGTGCATCGAAGCTTTCATGAGTCGCTCTGAGCTGCTGAGCCTGCAGATGGGCGTTAAGTGTGTGGCAACCTAAAACCCTAAACCCCTGATCCCCTGAACTCCTGAAATCCTGAGCCCGTAAACCCCTAAATCTCTAAAACCCAAAGCCCCCAAAAACGTTGTTGACTGGCTGAGACGCGCACATGTCGCCGTTATTTCTTGCGGCGAGCTTCCCTTGAAAGGATCAATATTGGCCCCACGCCCCGTCAAAAAAAAAAAACATTCCTACGAGCCATGTAATTTTGAGATAGATTCAACGTCAATCGACAAGCCTCAGCTTTTCGAATCCTGTGCTACCCTTGCTACAGCAAAACCAACCTAGCTCCGCTAGTCTATGCTGGTGCAGCACAGAACACACTGCAGCACCCGCAGCTTCTTCACAAGCAGCCTGGTATCAAGGTCGAGTCTTTGGACCTTGCCCCCACCATCTTCTCAGTAGCTACGGCCGAAGAGCGCCCACCTGGAGCGGAGACGACTGCTTCACGATGGCGAACCAGAAGTGGCAGGCTCAGCATTTAACTGGATGTCCGCTGCCTTTTTGCCGGTTCACCGGTCACGAAGCACTTCGTTCCGGGTGGCATCAGTGGCTGCATGAGCCTGTGGCAGGAGCTATAGTAAGCAAATTACACTGCCTGCAGTTGTACGGTTTCTTTAACTTGCACAATACAAACACAAATTGCCTTTGCACGTGCAGGGGCTCAGGCGGAATGCAGAGACTCTTCATTGCACCGGTCTGTCATGGGCAAGCCGGAAGAAATCTCTGAACAACGTGTATATGTACACCCTGTGAACCCATGAAACAACTTTGCTGCGCAGGCCAGGATGGTCGCTGTCTCAGCTGCGTCCTGGAGCCGCTTTCCAGCTGCCCACTGCCGTGCCGAAAACCCCGACTCTTCAACACAAAGACCTTCTGCTCTTCCTCAGCCCTCCCACCCCCTTAGGACACAAACGCGACAAGCGAGGACCCCACGGAAGAGAGACCAGGCTTCGGTGCCTGCGAAATATCGCATGTCGGAAGTAGATCATGTCTGTATGGTGTGCAGAAAGGCCGGGGCCTCCTCCTTCGTTCGGCTCCGGATCTCTGCTTCCGACCTCCACTCGAGTACCGCCATGGTGCGACAGAAACAAGGCTCGCTCGCCGCTGTCACTGCAAGTCGGGGTCTTTCTGACCCGCCCAAGGCAAACGCTCGGCAGACTCGCACCAAGGAGCCAGAATCAGCTTTCTCTGATTCAGCATTGGCATGACCTGGCCGAAGGCCGAAAAGCGACCGCTTGTGACATGCAGCTTCATGCCACTTTGCTTTTCTGGCCTCGTCCCAGCGCGTGACAGTGGCAATTCCATCATCCCTGTGCCGGGTTGCCTCCAAAGACATCTGGGCGTTTATGTATCTCCGCGGCCGCTCACATCTGGCCTTCTCGAGCATGGCTTCGTGGATCTGATCCAGCTCTGCAGGAATGCAGCTGGACAATTGGGCTTGGTCGACATCCTAGGGCAACTCAAGCATCGTTCATGCACGACTGTGCATTTTTGTGCTTGCTACACCCCCGCCCCCTCACCTGTCCTTCTTTAAGCCATCAAAGCGGCGAGCCAGACGACAGGTTCCTTGGGCCATGTCTTTGGGCCCAACCTGGCAGATCCAAGCGCCTTCAAGCCGGAATCGGGACAGGCGCATCACTTGCGGCACAGACGAACCTCAACCCTCAGAGGCACACCCTTCATCTCCCACCTAGGCATGGCAAAATCACCATAAACAGAGAGCACGCACTTGCCTGCCCGGATTGCTGGCTCCGATGACAGGACGCCGACCAGTTGAACTTCCAGCCTGGCGTATAGGTCTGTCGCGCATCCACCTTCGAAGCAGACAATGGGGGACACTCTCCTCAGCACCAGCACCCTTCCACTGCACCCCGTACACACCGAAACGGCTCCTAGACTTCTATCGGCAGCCTCGGCGCGGATGCCACGGTCCTTTAGTGCAGAAGCCAGCTCGCGGCAGCGAGCTTCGATACCTGCTCATCAGCTGCGAAAGCAGCGATACGACACGATAACTTCTTACATCGCTCTTTTTGGCATCAGTTTGTCCAACCGCGCTCTGCACGGCTCTGCACGGCTCTGCATGGCACTGCATGGCTCTCTGCGTGGTCTTCTCAGCTCCCTGGAGAGCTCCTCGGCGTATCGGAATGCCAGATCCAAGATGCTGCCACGCGTTATTAGATGCCAGTGGATGTCGTTCCGTTGGCACGGAAAGTCGGAAAGTCGTGGCTGCAAGCCATCTGCAGACCGCACCCGTCATCTCCCTCAAGGCCAGCTCCAGTGCTGCGAAAGGTTCATGCGGATCGTTCGAGGAGTCCTGCAAGTCCGGTACTCAACTGACCACGAGCATTGGCCTTCGCCCATGTCCGATCAGTCTTCGAAAAACTGGTGCTCACGAGAGTTTTCTCCGCATGAGCCTGCTCTTGTTTGCCGGGGTGTCTGTTCCGACACCTTTCCTGTGGCATTTTTTTGCTGGGCGGGCTTCCAAGCAAGCGATAAGACGATCAATCTTGAAGAGGAGTCTGTTCGATTTTGCCTGGATCTGTGCAGCTCGTCGGTCTTCCTTCGCCAACTCGCGCCTTTCTCGAGCTTCGCATTGGCGCATGACACGCTCAAGCAGCCGCTGCCTACGATCCTCGCACTCCATTCGGTACTGATTCCAAGCAGTCAACTGGCAGCTGTTGCTCGTCGCATGACCATTGCGCATCGCATCGAGCTTTGCTTGCAGGTCTTGCTTGTCCCAGCCAGCAGCTCCCCACGCTTCAATGTAAGTCTCCGAGATCATCTGCCACGCACGTTCGACCGAAGCTGGGGTGTGCAGAAAATAAACTCCACCCTTTTTCGCACCGAGACCGGTATACTCAAGTCGTTCGTGCTGGAGCTTCTTCCACACGGCAAGCGCTGTCGACACTTCGGCCCAAGAGTAGGTTGGAGACCGCAGGCCTCGACCTGTCCAATGATGTACCGGGAAGTGGATACGCAGCCTTAAGCGGGCCTGGCTAGTGGTGATGTCCTGTTCCTGCAAAGCAAGAACCACTTCCTCATCAAGTCTGTCCATGAGGGCAGGTTGCTTTGCGATCTGACGTTTCAGTGCTGTCAGTGCAATGTGTAGGTCAACGGCGCTGGCCAAGTCAGCAGTACCGGCAGAGAAAAGTTCGATATTGCTGACAACGACAAGAACGAAGTACAAAGAGGCACGCCCCTGCCGCTTGATGATGCCTTTCTGCAGACGCTGTCGTCTGTCGGGAAGTACATCGGCATCGACGCCGTCTACGCCCTCAATGCCCTCGACTTCGAAATGCTCGGCAACATCTGTAATTGCAAGCAGCACCTCTTCATTCTCACCAACAGCTGCCTGAGGATGCTTCACACCTTTGCGAACAAACATGGTCCGTTCCGAAGTCCTGCTTGATGGGGTCGGTCGTGGAGGCTCCTGTTCACGGGTTGAAGTTATCCATGCCTCCAATGCCAGACGGTGCCGCTGCTTTAGGTGCTTCCTTAAAGCTACTTGACGATCTTCACGAGGAAGTCTTTGCAGGCAAGCATGCAGCTGGCGTAGAGTACTCTGCTTGCCGTGCCCCAGCCTGCCCCTCGGAGGTGTTGTCGTATGCGTGGTTTGCTGCTTTGCGTTGTGCTTCGCATGTGCCGCACCCACGTCCCAGGGCTGCCGCACGCTGCCCGACTTGCCTCCTGCTTGTGAGACTCGCGAGAACCATCCAGTGAAGGGGCCACGTGTCCGCATGTTCGCAGTACTGTTCGCAGCGTTCGCCTGTGAAGGTCCAACATGTGTCTTGTGTGAGCTTGAACTCTCTGTGGGAACCGCGCAAGTTGCTCGCTCGAAAGCGAGCATGATCTGCTGAAACTCCTGCGCGCTACCTCCCTTGTCCGGGTGGGCTTCCAGGACACGCCGCTTGAATGCAGCACGAATGTCCGCATATCCAGCATCGAATCCAACACCGAGGATGCTGTGCCAGCTCATTGCGTACGTATAGAAACGTATCCAACCCTCACCATTTTGAGGCTTGGGCCTCAGAACAAACCCTTCCGTCAGATCCTTACTTCGAGGCTTGCTATCATGAAATAGGCGGGGGGGGGTCCTGGGGGGGGGGGGGGTCCGTTGAGTATCATGTTGGCGCAGGATAAGCAAGTGTTGGAATGCTTGAGGATAAACCACTTAGAAGCTCCGAGTAAGGTTCTAGCTCGGTCGTATGCGAGGCTTATATGATAACTGGCACAAACACTTGTCTTGTCCACCAGCATTCCTGCAAGCCAGCATTGCCAAGCATTGACGGAAGGCTTCGCCCAGCTTCTGGAAATTGTTTCTTGCCATCTCGAACGTGTGCTGGGTACTCAGTCGCTACGAGTACGCTCCGCAGCCTGCATGCTCCTTTCCAGGAATGGGAATGAGCACGACCTGTCGCATCAATGAGGTTGCAGAGAGCATCTCAACAAGTAAATGTAGCAGAGCAATGTGTTGGGATGTTCCCCCTTATACCAACAGTCCAGAGATTATAGTAGGGGGCACCATAATACTATCATCCCTATTCTAGGGACTGCTAGTATAAGGGGGAACACATCCCAAAAGCAAAGTGTGGTGAACTGAAAAAATGAAAAGCCCCCAAGGCACCTGCGTCGGAGCCACCCGCGGGGGAAGGACCAGGCCACGGTCGTCGCCGTGGACCTGGAGACCAGCTGCTGGGTTTCCCTCAGGGACTACTTGGGGGGCCTTTCCCTAAACAGTATGATCCTTATTGTAGGAACCCCCAAAAAAGTATAATCCTTATTATAGGGGTACCCTTCATAAGTACCCCCAAAAGAGTATAATCCTTATTCTCGGAAACCTTCAAAAGGGCACCCCCTGATTTCGGAACGTTGCAGTCGTTGCATCATGGGGTAAAGCCGAGGTCATGACCATGATCATGATGCCAATGCAGCGAGTCGTGAAACCCCAACAGGTCCTGGGTCAGGAAACTTCAATGAAACGATCATCCGTTAGGCAAGAGGATTCAGCTGCTAACGAGCTCCAAGTGCTCTGCTGGTGCACGAGCTGCTTCTGGCCCGAGTCATCCTCAAAGCGAATACCAAACCTGCAGTGCTCTGAAGGGTAGGATTGGCCCAACTTTTCCCGGCCTCCAGACCTGTAGAACTGTCTTTATCAGTGGCTATCACTGTGCTTAAATTGCTGTCACGATTAGCCAGATGTGCCACAAAAACGCATGTGATTGCTGACTCGGTTTGCGTGGTTTGTTTTGTACAGCAACTGGGTCATGCATTTGCCATCCTTCAACAAGTCGAAGTGGCTTGAAAGTGGATGCCCAGTGCCACTGGAAACTCCATTGTTGGTTGAGGGGGGCGCCCTTTAGCTGTCCAAAGCGCCATGGGGCTGCATTGCTTTTGGGCGTTTGCTGGACGTTTCCCAGTCGATGTGGTCGCTTTCTGATGTCCTTGAATCTCGCGCCGGTGCAACAGTGGAACCTGCGGCCTCCGACGTTTCATGCCGGAAAGCCCGGCCTTCCCACACGGTATCTCTTGGATTGAAAACTTATGACAAATATGTTTTCAACCACGTACTTCAATGCTGTGGCCTGGATGGAGCATGACGGCATGCCCGATCAAGTTAGCCTTGAGCACCCGTCCGCATCAGTCTGAAGTGCCGGCGCAAAAACTTCGACAAACTCCGACCCAGCTCCGTGGACTTGCATACATTGGCTCGTTTGGCCATGCTGACCTCCAGCAGTCCATCTTTTGGGCTTTACAGTGGAATTCTTCACACTGGCGCATGAGGATTGTGCACGCCGGTCAGGCAAAAGTGTGCATCTCGGTTCCTAAAAGCATGGGTCACGAAAGGTTCCAGTTTCACAGCATGTTAGGAGGGTCGGAGACCCTGCTCGGGGCCCTATAGGCCCGAGGCGCTGCTTTGCTGGGAGCCCCCGCATTTTGGCAAAGTTCTGCCCCAGGTAGTGGGATGTCGCTGCCTGCTCTAGCTCTCGAAAGCGTGATATGTTCGTGGGGAACATGGCGAAGCGAGCCTGAATTCCGCGCCCAGTTGCAGGAATGAAGGCTTCAAGCGTCTCGGTGTAAACGCTGCCCGCAAACTTTTCCTTCCCACAAACACGATCAGGAAAGGCCGCGAGACGAACATATTATCGTCTGGTGCTGTGATCTTGAGAACCCTGCGACAGGCACCTCAAGGGACTTTACCCCCTTGATGACCGGCAGTGCTAGAAGATCAGTGTACCTTACGGGGACTGGCAAAGCAGATAGGCGCCGGATGGCCTCACTCTCATGTCCACCAAGATGCCCTCAACGACTTGCAGGCGGAGCGCACGCATGAGTAAAGGTCCAGCGCGGACCTTACGAGATGCGCTGCTTCCTCCTCGGTGGAATGCGCGGTGTGTCCCTCCTGCGGCGGAGCTCTGAACAGCGAGGGCAGCAAGATGCGCCCCGTGCCTGCCACAAGAACTCCCGAGTTCGAAGGAAAGGGGTGGGCTGCTTGAACTCCCTGCGCAGCGGCGCATTCATGGCATTTACACTTACACCTCATGCGAGCTCATCCTCATCCCTACGTAGTTTCAATCGAGATGCCATCGCACGACATTGGTCCATTGGTTCAACTGCCTGATCTGCGCAGCAACTGCGACAAAGATTCCGAGAAAGCTCTAGATACAGAGCGAGGTGCAATGGAAGGTCACGGTGGGAGCGAATCCACTTGGCAAACGATGGATACCTCCGGCACGGAGGGCCAAGCACCAAAAGAAGTACAAAAAAAACCGACGTAGCCCCAAGTCAGCACAGGCCCCAGCACAAGCAGTACAAGATTGCTGAGTCTGAGCCCGAGCACATGATGGTCTCACTGGTCGGCCGTATGGCAATCTGCACAGCACCATCCTCTCCTCTCTCACGCAGCGGGCCAAAAAACGACGGAGGAGGCACCGGCTTCGTCAGCTCCGAAGTCCCTGACTTGGTGACCCAGGCAACCTCCCAAGAAACGTCACACTGCGAGGAACCCTCACCTTCCCCAAAAACCTCAAACACACTATGCGTGCCCCATACTGCAAACACACACATCAAACACATCACTGTATGCTGATCCGTAGAGACTGGCCCGGCCTCTGGAGCAAAGCCTTCCACGTGCTCTTCTTCCGCTCGTAGGGCCTCCTCCGCTGGGTCAAGGCATTTCTCCAACACGTTGCTTTTGTGTTGTTTTTGTGTTGCTTGTGCACTGCATCCGCAAGACACCTGGCTCACGAAGCAAGGGAAGTATGCATTCTGAACTCCAAGCTCTTGGATCTTGCCATCGAGCCTGACTGCGACGGTATGTCGGTTTACTTCAGACATGGTGCAGCCTACTCGGCCTACTCTGAGTCATCCGCCATCTGTGGATTTGTTGCCAAATGAAGAAGGACCATGGTCGCAGAATATAGCACCTGCTGAGGCTGCAACAAAACGATTCTGGCAACCTTCAGGATGATGTGTTGAGTGCACAGACCTCTGAAGATCAGAAAATTGGGGTCGGAGCACCCACTTACGTCGTAGTACTCAATCATCTCCGATCGGGTGATGACCTGAAGCAACTGCAACGACTCCTCCATCCAAACCTACGGATTTGAAACCAGGCCTGCGTGTACCATGCTGCAAAGTCGGTCGACTTAGTTGCAGAGATTCCTTTGGTATCTTCCTGCAAGGAACAGGCAATAACCAAACGCCCCTCTCCCGCATCACAGCTGCCTGTCGTGGACGCTGCCGACCTCATGAACTGTTCAGGTAACTTTCTAACCCTCACAGACGGAGGCAGCCATCCAGAGAAATGCCAAATCAAACCCCAACAAGCAAAGGCATGTACCTTGGCTAGTGCAGAATCTTGGCCGGGCCAAGAGTCCGCTGAGCCTCCCCCTGCCGCTTCAGATGAGTTCAAAAGTGAGTTCCCTTTTGGAGTAACCAACAAAAATATCTATATGTCTATATATCTATACATCTATACATCTATATATCTATATATCTATACATCTATATATATCTAGATATCTTTATATCTATATATCTATATATCTATATATCTATATATCTATATATCTATATATCTATATATCTATATATCTATATATCTATATATCTATATATCTATATATCTATGTATCTATATATCTATATATCTATATATCGATATATCTATATATCGGTATATCTATATATCGATATATCTATATGTCTATATATATATACATCTATACATCTATACATCTATACATCTATACATCTAAAAATCTATATATCTGTACACATATCTATATATATATATATGTGATAACACACGCACATACATACGTACGTACGCGCGCACGCACGTGCGTACGTACGTACGTACGTACGTACATACATACATACATACATACATACATACATACATACATGGTCTCTAGCTACCACCCCCCATCCTCCCATGGATCCCTAAGGAAACAACATATAGATGGAATAGAGGTTTTTCTAGGAAAATCCCCAAAAAATGGACCCCCAAAAAAAACAAAAAAATCCCTTTTCCCTTCTTCGGGTCGTTCTTGTCACCTTTTCCCTTACCTTTATCGTCGCCCTTCGCCCTCTTGTCCTTTCCCCTTGGGCTGGTCCTTGTTGCCCTTTTCACTTCCCTTTCCGCCTTTTGGGTTTCCCTTGTTCTTCTTTTCCTTTCCATCACCCTTGGACAGAGGTTTGGACTGGTAATCCTTCATAGGCACAGAAAAGATTATCTTCTCGTGGTACGACTACTTGGAGGGTCAGGGGAGCGCGCGTCTTCATAAACCCTTTGAGCTACACCCTATTCTTGTAACTTGAAAATCTGTGGAATCGCTGGGGCACGACCTCAAAGACGTCCCCGCTCAGCAGGTCCTGTCTTCACATAGTCCAGGAGATAGTCGAAACATCCCTTGTCCAAGGAAGCTGCTGCGACCCCAAGTCTGTCACCAGCGGTTATCGCGGCATTCTCCAGCTGCTCCCTCTTCCTTTCCTCGATTCGTGCTATTCGCGACAAGCTTCTGCTTCGCATAGGTGAGGGCATCCATCTTCCAGATAGCCACAGGAGGGAGTATCCAGGCGTCTTGACAAGCTCACCGACTAGCACTATCATCTGTGCTCTGTCGCCTTGGCCTCAGCTGATCTCGGTGGCATCAGCAAAGTGCCCATTGGTGAAACGCTCATCCTCAGGGCGTAGTCTCCAGCGAGCCATCTTCCACCTCGAACCACTCCTGGTCTGTAGTGGCACAACGAAGACTGCGCGTTGCCCCTGTGCCCAGAAGTGCCACTAATGAAGTTCGCGGTGAGCACAACCTAACATCCTTCTCCACCACTCCACTCCGGTTCCTTGCCCCTGCGCCCTGCGCCACTTGTTGAGCAGCTTGCGAGGGCTTCCAATGTCCAAGGCACCCCTTGCGCAACCGAAGTCGAAGGTGACGAAGTGGTTCCTGTTGGTGGCTGAGGGTAATCGCAGCAACCTCAGCTGCGGCTTCTTCTCCACCCTTCGACCCCTGCGTTGGACTTTGCGGTGAGCTCGGCTGTGATTTGGCCTTGGGTTGCTGCTTGTGGGCAGCGCAGGCCTTTGGCCTGTGCGATTCACTCCGGCGCCGCAAACACTCCGAACGCGAAGATCCTTGTCAAGGCCGGACATGTTGTGGGAATAATTGCGCTTCAGGCCTCTCCTGCATCCAGACCTGCAAGCGCTTCTGGTAGGCCTTAGTTTGCTCTAAGGAAGGCTGGGTGTCCAGCCTCACGGTGGTGCGAACCAGTGCAGTTCGTGTCGAAGAGGCAATGTCTTTGGCGGTAAGGGAAGTCAATCCCTTCACCAAAACAGTAGCGTCCGGAGGCGAGATTCCCGCCATTTCGCAACGCGCCAACCACCTTGGCCAGGGCCAGCACTTCCTCCAAGGTGTCCTGAACAAGGAAATCGGCAGGAGCTTGTACTCGAAAATAGGACGTCTGACCTTTCAGCACTTCCACCTCGTTGGCAGAGAACACACAGCCTGAACAGCATTCATGGTGTTCTGTTAAGTAATCCGCTGTCCATCCATGTCAGAGCTGAGATCGTCCTTCGCCAGCAGCATACTTGAGACACACGTGTCCATTTGCCCTGGCATAGAGGAAGCTCACCTTCTGGCACTCTCTGAAGACGTTCCAGAGGAGTTGCAGCTAGCCATTGCGTGTAAGTCGCGGTGACGAGATCAGCTACCTGCTTCCACCATACTCCGCTCTGCTCGCTCACATCCGAAAGGACTGCGGCGGCAACTTCCGACCAATCCTGAAACGCGCCAACAGCTGTTGCTCCACTCTACGGGTAATCCGGCAACTGCGCAAGTGTTGCTGTTCCTGGTTTCACCACTTCCATCTGGTCTGCAACGGTTGAGATTGGAAGCGCCTTGAGTTGAAGCTCCTGGAGCTGTTGCATTCCTTTAGTCAATCCGTTCAAGACAGCATTCTCATTGCTTCGGGCTGTCGCCCTTGGAGGAGATTGCGACGATGGCCTAGGACCACAAAAAATTCTCAGAAAACCAGCTAGGTGGCTCTCCCGTCAACGAGACCCTCCCTGTTCCAAAGGAGGCTGTTGCCCGTGTGCCCCAAAACCCACACCACCATGCGCTCGTCGGTTGCCACCTGCTTCTTGAGTGGCGGGAGGTTCAATCGGACCTGGGCATTCTACAGGGCTTCGTTGGGCGGTAAGAGGCTGAGGCGGTACAGAACTCCACAAAAAGGAGGAATTGGTAGCGGTGGTTCTCCAGGCTGCACACACGGCGACCACGAGGTTGCTCTTGCCTGCTCCAATTCCTGCTCCAATCTTTGGGCCCTATCTTCAGACTTCTACAGCTGTTCCAAAATACCTCCCAACTGTCTCTGCACCTCTGCTTGAGTTGCTTCCTGCGGACCACCGGAGAACTTGCCTGCGACCGACCTGCGCAAGCTCACCCTATTGCAGGCGGTCGCAGCATAAACGGGCTTCCACCAGCGTTGTTCGAGGCCGATGAACCCACACTTCCAGCCAAAGGGCTGGGCAAGAACTCCTCCTGGTTGGGAATATGTAGGTAGGAACCCAAGCGGGACACCCACCCCGGAACTTCCAAGCCTGCCATCCAGATCGGTCAGCTCGCCGGTGTAGTAGTTCTTGGTATCAAGAAACCCATCTGACCTGAGCTCGAGGTTCGAGCTCCAGCGGCTGGCTCCAAGGGCTCATCCCTGTCCACATCACGAGTCGTCAGGGCTTGATAGCGCGCCCTCGTCTGCGAAGCATCCACGGTCTCATCAACGACATGAGGGCCTTCTTGGTGCGCCAGGCGGACATTCTGTCACCGACACTCCTGAGGCAATGCCTCCACTCTCTCGACCATTACCCGACTTCAGCCTCCAATGGCTGATCGGCTTGACCAGAAATCGCAGCGCTTGTGACCCCAACAGCTTCTGTATAGCTTGAACACGCTCTTCAACATGCTGGGATTGCCTGCTGTTCCATCCAACTGCAGAGTAGCGTCAGCCCGAGCTTGGGCTAACGTAACCTGTTTGAAGGTCTGGTCCAGGGCCCAGGCAGATCTCAAAGAAATGCAGCACCGGCCATGGATGAAGCGATCACTCGCACCCCTTTTTTTCAAGCAGCGAACGAAGTACATGGATACCTCGTAGAAAAGCGGTGGGTGCGTACATAAAACCGCTACGAAGTTCCAAAGAGCAGCGCTTTACAATGCTCATCTCGGTTTTGACATGTGGTGACCCAACAGGCATGTCTTGCGTAGCCCCCTCTGAGAGCCAAAAAGGCAGCCAGGTCGGAGGTGGTCGCCAATCATCAGCCTTGTCAGGGAATTTTTACATAAGTTAAGCTGCCCACAGCCAGGGGCGGGTAGGGGGGCGGGTAGGGGCCGGGTCGGCGGGGTAGGGGGGTGGGGCCCGGGAGCCCGAGACCATACGTACGTACGTACATACATTCATACATACATATTTAAACATATCTGTATATCCGCCGACCCCAGCTGGAGCGGGGGCGGCGTCAGTGAAGACCCATAGTGCGCTCCATTCCCTGAGTTCCCATGGCCTCAGCACGCCCAAATATAGATAGACATATTATCATGTAACATCTGTCGCAGAGGCCTGCGCAGCACGCAGGAATGCCATGCCCATGCCTCGCCAAACAGCCTACTGCGACTGCTCCGAGATCTTGTTGCAATGTTGACTGCGACACCATACACATTCAGCTGGCGTGCCCACCGCTGCCCGGCGCTTTTCAACTGCTTACTCGGACTTCGTGCTCTTTGCAGCTTGCGTCTGGCTCTCAGGTGGGCTCCGACTGGCAGGATAGCTCTTGTCATTGCACTTGTGCACTTGCCAGCAGATAGTATCTGACATCATCTGACTGCACTTGTGACATGATCGGACACGTCACCACGCCTGCAGCACAAATACAAAGCCCACAGGGCTCCAGCAAATAGCATGCCAAGCACGAAGCCAATCACCTGGGCGCATCTCAAAAAGCTGTTCAGGTGATGCATCCAAGTTCTTGCTGAGTGCGCGGGCTAGATGCATCTGACTCGCATCCGAAGGACTGCCTGACTCAGCGATACTCGTAGCAGAAGACACAGCTCTCTACATCTCATCTGACAAGGCAGAAGCAGTCCGAAGTCGCAATACAATATGGGACAGACAGCCACCACGACAGTTGACGGACCGCAAGACAGCTTAGAAGCAGAAAATATCTGAACCAAGGGCAACTCTCAGTGGGGCGGGCACCCACCAGCCAGGGTTGACTTTATACCTGGTTGAGAAAACCGTATGTCCAACATGCCCAACGCGTGACACGTGGCGGACGATGCGGAGAGAACCTTGCAAGACTGGAACGTGCGACCGCGAAGAGAGGCTGATGTAGCTGTTGATGCAAGTTCTTCAGACTGTAGACGGCACTCGCACACGGCGGCCCGATGACACTGGGAGAAAATGGATGTTAGTAGGTGCAGGTCAAGTCATTCTCAGTGCGTGTGATGCTGTGATGAACATGTTTTCAAGAAATCGCTGCTGGAACGCATGTGCTGTCACCATCCGAATATCTCAGCGCCTGTGCGTTCATAGCGTTTGCTTTGCCAAAACCCCTTTCATGTACGCAAAGCGGGAGAAGAGGGTGCTTTGACCAGGGGACCTCCTTGGAGACCTTGGCCCGGTGTAAGGATCCCGAATGCCTCTGAGTCCCTAAGTGGTCAGGGTTTAGGGTTTAAGGTGTAGGGTGTAGGGTGTAGGGTGTAGGGTTTAGGGTTTAGGGTTTAGGGTTTAGGGTTTAGGGTTTAGAGCTTGAGAGCGCAAAACTGGCAAAGCACGCCTCGCCCCGAATCACGCCATGACCGAAGCGCCTTGCTGGGTTTCTGATGCCAGCGGTGGCAGCGAAGCCGGATTCGCCAAGCTGAAGCCCTCAAGCGCAAAGGCCTGGTAGCAGGGGATGCAGTGGCAGTCTCAGTGGCATTGGAACTGCAGCGTCTGGAAATGGGCACCTTCAGGTCCTCCAACGTTCGTGCACCCTCGAAATCGTAGACTCGCCCGCCTGGCAATGAAGAAACATCGGCTCGTCTCCGAAGTTAGATATGACAGAACCTTGCAAGGCAAGGCCTGTCACAAGCTTGATGGTGGGAAAACGCTCCACCCCCCAACGCTCTGCGAGGGGGCGGTTCGCAAGAGCATCCACACTGGCCACCACTACCTGGCAAGGAAGTTTAAAGGACTTCGTTTGGGTAAGAGGGTCCCCTTACCTGAACCACCCCAAAAACAAAAGCATGACCACCCCCAAAGTCCACAGGATTCTCCAGGCCTGGTTCTTCAGCTCTTTGGCCAAAGCACCCCAGGTGCCCTCCATATCCCTGCACTATTCTCAAATGATGGCAAAGCGGTGCACTCCAAGACTCTCCTGCAGTGCCCGCAGCCACGAAGGTAGAAGACAACGAACCTTCAGTTGAACTTGGAAAGGCCAAAGAGCACGAGCCTTTACAATCTTTAGGATCCAGAAGTGGCATCAAGGCCGCTGCACCGTCGCGGCTGGAGCTCTCACTACTGAGTCAAAGTCGCCTCTGCAAAACATCGTCCACTGAGCCGACAATGTTGCAGTGACGCTTTTGCTACTCGTGGCCTGACAGCGCCAGGACATCTGGACTCCCAAATGCATCGGCGCCTCAAGAAGAGTTCATGAGGCAACAGCCGTAACATCAATTGGTGGCATTCCTGTCAAAAGGCGAACCTGCAGTGAACGTAAAAAAAAAAAAGGTTCAAGTAGTGTTCAAGTGCAGCCCAAAAGCTTCTTGCAGGCCCACCCGTCGGCGATTCCTCGCTCAAACAGATTTCACATATGTCGTCTTGAGATACGGCCAGATGTTCGGTAGAAAGCAAACTCCGGAAGAAAACATGTTACCCAAGCGACCCAGCCTGCGGCAATTCTCGATAGCCTCCGAGAGCAAATGCTTCGAGGCTTTCCAGCGTCCTGCATCCCACAAAGGTCAGGTCACAAACAAGCGCTTCGCCAGATCTTCGCTGGGACCACTGCAAACATGCAAAGGACGAACTTGGCTCATAGTGCTTGCAATGACTCAGGCCTGCCTAGACCCTCGAAACCGATAACGGCTTCCATCTGCGATCAGGATCAACGTGGGGTATCCTTGAGGCCAAAGCGGCTAGGCAAAAGAGTGCAAGCAAGAACAAGAGGGGACTGGACACAAAAGAAATGGGCACCTTCGATCTCCCACTCGTACGCCAATCCTTCCTGCGCTCAAGGGTGTTCCAATACGTCATCACAAAGCTCCATGGGGCACAACCAGAGCACAGCCGCAGTGCAGAAGGGCTAAAAGCAGTCGCATCAACGTGGCGCTCACATTGGTGCAGTTGTTCAAAACACTTGTCCCCAAAACAACCATAAGCTAGTTGTTCAACAAGGATTCCTTTTTGTGATGGGCTCCGATCCCCATGGCCTATCCTTTAGACGACTCCATAAGAGTTCCCACATCCTGCTTGTGTCTTTCCGCTCTGTTCTTACAGGGTTCAGAGTTTCCGGCTCAGGAAATCCAGCAAGGTCACAAGGAACCTGAACTTAACAACGCTTTCGACCAGGGCAGCGTGGCCAAAGGTTTGTACACAGGAGTAGCTTCCAAAAAGGGCACCACACCCTTCCGATTGCACAGTTCGATACTAGTAGCTCAATCGATGGCTAAGAGTAGCCAATCAGTAGTCGAACAAGTAGCCATAGCAATCTGCAGCAATATGCAGCACCACCGGCACTCTGCACCCGTACAGTGAGGCAAATGCAGCTCTGAACCAACTCCGCAGCTTTCCAACGAGATGGTTATGGGCTTGTGGGCTACACCATCACAAGCAGCACATTCTCCAAGGACACAGTGCTGGAGTTGGTAAGTTACAGCTACGACTTACGGGTTGCGGGTCACGACTGCTTGTGGGAAAACCGCGAACTGCAAAGCTACGAGGGTGCAGAACTCAATGACGGGTCCTCCGCGGTTGCGTCCACTTTGGCCAACGCAACCTTGCCTGCACATATGTTCGGCTGCGATCGGACCATCTTTCAACTTGCACGAGCCTTCCAACTTCTCTGCAAGTTGCTCCCAGACCGGGGCCAACTTCTTGCAGTGCCCACACCAAGGCGCATGAAACTTGACCTTGGCTTCGGGCCTAAACCACTAAACATACTGCTTGATGAGCCACTAAACTAAAATGGGTTCTGCCACTTGACAACCGTAGAGATGTGCCTATCTGCAAACTGAGAGCGTTGCAAACCACGGGTTTTCGCTCCCATTGCCTTACATGAATCCACGCATCAACGAACACACTGGCTGTCTCAAGTGGAAACACATCTTGTCTGTGCGCGCCGCGGGCCATCACAATTGTGATCACGCTGCAAATCAAGGCAAGGCACGGACAATTGAGTCGAAGTTTCCTCAGCTCCCCTCTGCAAAAGCAGAACCATCTGCGAGACTGCTCACGCGTGCGCCAGCTCCTGTGCCTGACGATAGCTCCCAAAAAACATGCAAGCAGCCTCCGTTTAGCTCGTACACCTTTGCGATGGCGTCAGCTTCAGCTTCTGCATTCGACCCGAGCCTGAGACACTAGCCACTAAGCAGATCTTTGACACGCTTGCTTGTTTGCAGCATTAAGTCGCAGTAAGGCTAGGCCATGCACACCAGCTCCAGCCAGAGAATGACGTAAGGGCTGCATCTGAAGCTGCGCGCCATGCCGGATGCTTCCACAATGAACTGTTCGACAGGGCTGTCTGTGCTGAGTCTGCAGATTCTTGATAGCCTGGGATGAGCTATGTGCCAGGCAACCACTGCGTGGCATGTCTTGTTGCACCGCTTATCATCTTGAGCCCCAAGGGTGGCTGGGCAACTGCCGGAGTTCTTCATCGTACAATCGTCGAAAGATGCAATTGTTTAAAGCAAGTCAAGCGAGATCGAAGCAAGCGATCGGCCTCACGCCCAAGGCCAACTCCCCTCCACACTGAGAGGAACTCCTGCCGCGACATCCTGGGCCGGAGTATGCAAATGAGAGGCTGGTGAGGTACAGTGGCGGAGAGAGGTGCGCGCCTTCAACCCATGGCGGCCATTGGATCAAGACAAGCTCATCAGCCTGAAAGAGGGGAAAGCTGAGCTGTCTTGCGAAGGCACGACACATAAAGCTTGTACAAAGCAAGATAGTTGGAACATAGTGGCTACAGGATACTCTGCCGATGGCTTGCAACGGTTAGTACGTCGGCATTCGGTCTCGAAACGGCTTCACGAGATTCTGCGCTGCCTGTAAGGAAATTTCGGAATGCTTTGCGGTCGCTGGAACCTATAGACGGAATGTCAATATCCATGGCATGATCCGAACGCGGAGGAAAAGTCATGTCGACAGGCTCACCTTCAAATTCTCGAATCCTGTATTTGAATTTGAGCTGTTTATCAAAAAATGCGTAGCCGAGATTTGACATCTTTCGGTCCTAGCTAAATCTGTTTTTCGGTATGCCTCTTGGTTGTTCGTAATATCATGCATGGGCCATGAGCTCTGAGTTAAAGAATAGGCAGAAGCAGACAGCAGACTCCAGAGCTGTTGACTGGATCCTCACGAAAGTTTATCTGAAAATCATCCCTCTCACTCTTCTCGACGGCTCGGAATATGCTCAGAGGCGAGGCGCGTCACCGACCAACGTGGACGACTCTATGGAAACTCGCTCAAACCATAAGAACTGGAAGGAAATGAATGGAAAAGGGACGTTCGCGTGACCACTCGCCTGGTGGAAGAACAAGTGGCCCGATTCACAGGATTATTGTCATTACTACTATTATTGTTCTTCTTATGACGATTATTGTCATCATCAGTATTGTGTTCCTTATAGAAGTAGGCAAGGTCCATGTCAAAGTGTGGGTGGGGGCGTGGTCCCCGGTTCGCCGCTGGCGGCTTCCCGAAGCAGCTCTATGGGCTATGAGTATGGGGCTGGCAAAAACATCGGCTCTGAAAAGCTTGAGATGTTAATATTTTACATGCCGAGTTGCTCCAAGGGGGGTCATGCACGGCAAAAGGCAGCCGGCATGCTGATGAAGCTAACCGGTTGGCGAGTTCGAGTTTGCAGCGCGGGGTGTTCTAAAGACATGTACAGAAGCACACGGGCAAACAAACACAAACCCAGGAGCAAGAGATGCTGAGAGAAGCAGCGTCTTTGGTCAGCAGGAATGCTCGTAAGTCGTTTGCGGAGACATTCTGCACGACGTAACCAGTGGGAGAAAGTATGGGATCCGGCTCTGACTCTCGGCCAATGTCCATCTCTGGTACGCTGCCCCCCAAACGAAGCACCACGATTTCGTATGGAGAATGAACGCCGAGAACCCTCCCGCCCTCGTACCTTGCAACGACAGCTGCAAATCAAACTCTTGGCTTAATCGGCCACATGAGCGCGAAGGCTTTCTGTCAGCTATGTGTTCCAGATACGCTGCCTAGAAGAAGAATAGCTGCGACTGCGTTTTGTTTCTTATGGGTAGCCTGCTGTACCTGCTGCGGCATTAAGAACGTCTGCACAAAAACCAAGAGAAGCCAACTCGCAACCAGACTCACGCGGTTCGGTTTTTGCCATTGGCGTGTGGAGTATATATGTCATCCATCTTCTTCATCCGAGAAGGTAATGCCATCGTCCATCTTTTGCCTGGCGCATCTCCAGATTTCATGTGGTGCTGCACTCTTGTTTGTACAACTAAGCCCGGCAGACCACATACCCTCATTGGCACTTTGCAGCCTTCGTGACAGCGTGTCCTGGTCAGGTTGCAGATGACGTAGCGACGACGATCAAGATCATATGCAGACAGCAATACGGCAAGGCATGCAAGTGTCATACGAAACCCTTGGAAATCTGTCCTGAAAGGCTGTAATGCGACACTGATGAACATTCAGCCTGCCGAAGCAGGGTCAACAAACATGCACCAGGTGCCCAGTGCGACCCAGTGCGACCACGGTGCGCCCAGTGTACCCAGTGAACACAAGGCCATGTCTGAAGCGCGGACGACTTCACTCTCTCGGTATATCTCTCCTCGGTGGCTGCCTCTGCGCACACACACACACATGCAATGCTCAAGGACGCACAAGAGCACCCAAGTCTGTTAGCGGAGGAGGCCTTCACAACCTTCGCCAGGCGCTCTTGCGGAGCGGATTCAAAGCGTATCAGCATGTTGGCCTGCACACATTGGGCTAAGCATCGCAGGAGCCCTATTGAGCCCTTGCTAGAGCAGCTAGGGCTGCTAGGGACTGGGCTTCTGGGTTGTTAGCCGCATTCATGATCTCGGCCTGAGCATCAGGGCCGAGGGACAGGAAGCAGACCATCTCAGCAAGCCGCCTCAAACTCATCGAAGAAGGCCAGAAAGAACTGAAACCTGGTTCGGGTCACTGTGCAGTTGAAACATCGCCGCTGGCTGCCAAACAGGGAGGCATGACAAGTAAGCGTTGCCATCTCGGAAGAAGTTGTCCTGACATGCCAAATGCAACCCCACGCATAGCAACTTCGTCTGCACAACGATGGCGAAGGAACCAAGAAGTCGAAAAGGACGCCATAGCGGAGATGGTGGATGCAAAGCCTCGCTTCGGGTCGATGACGGAGTTTCAGGTATGCCTTCTTGCAACGGCGCTTGCAACGAACCCTATGGTCTACGGCCCAGACCCGGCAAACCACTTCTGCACGAAGGTCTCTGGCAGCAGTCCAAGCTCCTGCGCGGCAGCATGAATGCACAACTGTACTTGAGGCAGTGGCCACACGGAGTCCTTCAAGCGTTGTCTGAGGTGCTGTTTCAGCAAGCTCTCGCACACATACCCATCGACAGCGCAGGCAGTTGCCTCATGAATCGCTCAGCAGCACAGCATCACTAAAAGCAGAAGTGCACCCTTGGCAGCTTCTCGCTGACTAAGCTCTGCCTCTCCACGCCAGTATCCAGGCAAATACTTTGGACTGTCATTGAGGACAGTCAAGACCTGGAGAGGCACATCGGTCTCATGAAAGCTACAGCAGCCTTTGACAAACCTCCCAGCTGAAGAGTGAATCTGGCACCTTGAAGCAGGTGGCTGGATCGAAGAACAACAGCAGCAAGCCTGCAACATACCTTTGTCTGGAACGTGGCCGGGTCACCGCATTCGCTCTGTTGGGCTCTGAGGAGAAGACCCCAGGGACTGCTGGTAATCTCCGAACTTCTGCTGCTTAGACGCGCGAAGGAATGTGAATACATAAGGACAACCGATTGCAGTTCGCAAGCCAGCGATGCAGCTTCTGAGCATCGGCACAGAGAAGGAAAGCAGCTTGATACAAATGAGACGATTCGGCCTTGGAAGAACATGAAGCTCGACAGGTCGCCGATTTCGCCACTTAGAGCGCATTCACCGCTCCAAGGCCCCTGCTCACTTCGGAAAGTCCGGTTGGCGTCTGCACGAAATATCCTTGCCCCTTCCTGCCAACAGGCTGCAACACACGCCGTGCTGGCAGCACACCAAGCTTCAGGTCAGCGTATCGCTCCGTGGAGAGGGGCTTCGTGTCGACATCCTGATGTGTCATGTCTGTCTTGAGCAAGACGTCAAAGGAAGAGCACCAAGACAGCAAGAAAAAGCTCATTGGTCGAGTCGGTTGAGGGTGTGGCCACCCTGCTCGGCTCGACACCGATATGAGGGAGCCAAGCGCTCGCTCGCTGGAAGGCCTCATGGACAGGCCAGGGGCGACATTGGATCCGAACCAGGACTTCCTCCCAGCCTCGGCTGTGTGGCCCTGCAGCCAACCGAAGTCAAACCTGCGGGGGAAGATTTGCTTCGAGCTTCAGTCGGAGACCTTCGCACGGTACAGATTTGCCCAGAGGGTCCAGGCTTCAGGATCGGAGCATCACCTGTCAGTCTTGGAGCACGCCTCTCCCACTTTCCCTCTGAGGGCGCTTGCGTCCCAGTAAGTTCTGTGGACATCGTCCAACTGCTTAGACCATGCTCGCTTCTGAACGCAACAGTGACTCAAGAAGTGGCACCTTCCTCTGTCCAGAAGTCCGACTGACCAAGGAAACCCTTGCAGCCCAACCTTGCTAGTGAGCCATTCCCACTGGTACAACATGGCAACAACGCATATCTGGGCTGCAGGCATTTCAGCAGCTAGGCTTGCGTCCACAGCATGAATCACACAGGGGTGGTACCCGTGTAGTGGCCACGCATCTAGCTAAGCACATGGGCTGGCGATCTGGCTTCAAGCATTAAAGCCCTAGAGTCATTTTCAGGATCATGTCGGAGCATCGTTTCCTGAAGCAATGTTGAGCCATTCTTATTCGAGATCCAAAAACTGCGAGTAGGTGTTCTGTGTGTGTGTGTGCGTAGCCTGGGGATGGCGTTGGCCTCATACACATTATTGGCCGTCAGAAGTCATCGGCAACATGAATCTGTGGCCAAGTCATTGCAAAACCAGCAGTCCGAGGCGAATCACATGCCCTTCAATAACACCCCTCTCTCCTGACGAATGAGCGGGGGTAACATCAGAGAAGGCAAAGATCCAAGACTGTCTGCCCTACCTTGTCTGCTCAACACACATATACTCTACCTCCCTCAAATCCCAACTAAGACTTCCTCGCAAAAATGGAAGCGAAAGATCAACAGACAAGTAATGCAGAGCCCTCGTTTTTTTGTTTTTTTCTCGACTCTTGCCCTCTGGTTTGCCAGACCTACAAGTTCTCGGACTGGCTCCAGTTTACTGGAGGCGCAACCTTTTTCAGTCACCTTGGATGACCTTGCCTTTCACCCATCGGCGCACTAATGCAGCCAAGCAGAGTCTGCTCACAGCGCAATCTGCATTATCATCGTACCATCGAGCACGGCAGTGATGAGACAGTCTGCTGCAGCAATGTCGTTTCCGTTCGCTCCTAAGGAGGTCACAGAAAATCGACGCTGTCAGTTTTCTTCGCTTGCTAGGATCGTTTTGCTACAAGCTTTGCCTCTGCAACGTGGAACTGTCGGCATGAGCCTGGGAGTTCTCGGTTGCAGATAGGCCTAGGGAAAAAGCCGAAGACTAGAGGCGATTGAAAGCAACCAGAGGTGAGCTTACTTGTGCTAAGGCCATGCTAACGGCTAGGCAGCTGCATGTCCATCAATGTTGCTGTGGCAGGTGCCGATCGTCAGTTTCACTGACTCTTCACGACTCTGTGCCATAGCATCTTAACAGAGGGCAGAAAGCGTGCTTGATCTCCTCGCATTTTGCACCAATCGCCTTATAAGAATGTATATCTCCCAAAAATTGGCAAGCTAAAGCGTCAGTGGAACGCTGCGAACGCACCTCATGGAACAATCCGCATGGAACAACAGCTCGAATTGGCACACAAGCATACCCGAAACTTCGCTGTGGCTGCCCTCTTGCTCTTGGGCGCCAACGCTGCTTTCCGCCCCGCGGCGACCTGTGCATGGCCACAGCCCACGCACCAATTACTGAGCAGTTGGACATCTAAGGGACCGGCATGAAAGAGGAGGCCGTGGACGCCAGTGAGTTCGGAGACTTGGTCGCACGGTCAGTCGGCTTCTTGGGTGGCTTCAACATAAGAGGGAAATGCCAGATTGTTCTTTCAGGAACTTGTGAGAAACCAACTGCTCGCATGCCAGAAGCTTCAACCTAGTCCCAAGATCTGTCCCAAGCCATTCTGGCAGCTACACCGAGGCTGCCATAGCGGGAAGGCTGGGATATGCAACGAAGGTCATTCTACAGCTCGCTGGGACACCTAGATTCCTAGATTCCAGCCCAGATGAGGCCCCCGACTCGATTTGAACACAGCGTGTCTCCGTACGTTGTACGAAAAACATCGGTCGTCTCCTGCTTAGATGATGCGCGCGCGCACACACACGCGCACTGTGAAGCTTCCGAGCAACTTCGTCGCTTTTGGGTCCTTGTGCGACCAGTCAACACCACGAATGGAGGTCGTGTTGGGACCTAGGCTGTTGGTTGTTTCATGGACCTCTTCGACTCTTCTGGTGCCCACTCAGCTTTTGAGGCAGAAACAGTACCCTGTGCCACGTCCCCATCCGTTGGTTCTAAGCCCATCCCTTCAGGGACACAGGGCATCTTCAACGCAAGCAAACGACCTCAATCAATTGAGGGCCTGAAGATATCTGCCGTCTGCGGCTTCACCGCTTCCATCGTGTGCGTCGCTTGCATGGATGAGATGGTGTCCTGCCACCACTGCAGAAACAGCACTAGAATGTACCCACCTCTAGAGACACGGAGCCGCTCGGCGTCCTCTCTGCGGTACTGCCCCGCGGCATAATGTGGCGGCCAATACTGCCCCCTGCGCACTTTGGCAAAGGCGGATTGAGCTCATGTCAAGGCTTAAGCCTCCTCTTCGCTGAGCCTCCGACCCTGGGCAAATGCCACCCAGCCGTCCAGCAAGAGGTCGCGGCCTCGTCGCGCTGTTCTCTTGTGAAACCTGTATGAACCTGCATGAAAGCTGTATGAAATGTGTATGACACCTGCTCTCAGGTCTCCTCTCCGATTCTCGAACAACTGGGCGCGGATCGAGCTTCCAGGGCAAGCAGCCAGGAGAGATTGGTCCTCTTGAGCCCTCTGGTGACTCCTGCATGTGACTTCTTTCGTGCTGTGGCCAGACATGACCACTGAGCCACACCACAGAGCACAACACAAACTCCCGTACTGCCGCACTGCAGAACACTGGCACAGCATCACTGTCAAAACCGGCATGTCAAACATTCAAACATGGTCGCATCCTTGGGGTCGTTTGGAACGTTCGGCGCCCTGCGGAGGTCAGGAGGACCTCACGGCTCGTCACAAGATGTCACAAGCACATGACAAACGCGCAGAGGACCCGTACAGCTGCTGAGACGCACAAAGCGTCGCCAAGCGCCAGGCCGAGGCTTCGGGCATGTTTGCTTCCTCTACAATCAGGCCAACGACAGAAAAAGAAAGTCACAAGAAGCAGCAAATGCTGTGCCGGCGCCGGCCTACGTTCTTCGAGGACCATGCACGTTCGCAGTCGGATCCGCACTATGAGCCAATCTGACGGACGTTGTTGCATGCTTCAGGGCATGTGCTGCTTTGAACATCGCTGCTGCCACTGTAGAGATCTTCATTCACGCTTTCCCGACTCGCATTCTGTCAGGCAGGTCTTGAAGCTACACTTCTTCCAGTCGCTCATCTCAAACGCTGCCATATCCACTGCCTCCCAACACCTGACGCTACCAAGCCAAAGAGAGCAAAGTGCTTCGAGCTCCTCTCGCCATCTCTCGCTGGACTAGCTCGCGATTTATTGCGACATAAGCTTCTGAAAGGTGGAGATCCAAATCGCGCACTCGATTTAAGCATAAACACACTCGCTAAATTGAGGTCCGCAACACAGCGCTCTTCCAAAATCATGGGTTTTAGACATGTTGGAGACATTGAACCAAGCGAGATTCTGGCAAGAAAGGCTCGAAGCTTGGGAATGGGAACCTGTGCTACAAAACTGGACAATGCAAGTGTTCAAATCCAGATTCTAGAACTAGAACGCACCCTGCTTTACGGATCGCAGGACATGGAACCGCAGGCTTTGCGGCTTGTTGCCTCTTCTTTGCGGGCGACTAAGGGTCTCTGGAAGCTCGCATGTTTGCGTCATCTTGTGTCTTTGACTCTCTCGCCTCTGGCGGTATGTGGCAGTTGAGTTCGAAGCTCGTGCCATCTGATGGCCTTCCACACACAAGCCACACAAGATTCACAGCAGCGTTCATGACGTTTCTCAACTGCAGCTCCATACAGCTCCATACATCTGTCAGCCTGCAGTCGCAAGGCACAGGAATGAGCCACCTGGCAACTTGGAGTTTTAGGGTTTAGGGTTTAGGGCTTAGGATTTAGGGTTTAGGGTCTCCTCATGCAGACTTGCGCAGCTCGTGGGGCACCTTAGACCGGGCTTGCCCAGAAGTTGCGTGAGGTTCTCAACGGACGAGGGCAAGGTGTACCTGAGGGTTTGGAAGACCGTGTCAAGCATATCATAAGTTGCCTTTGGGGCACGGGTTGTCACCCATGAAGTAATCTTCCACCGTCGTGCAGTTCCTGGATTCACCAGGAACAGCTGCCTGCGCAAAACCACCATGCAGCTGTGCAAAGATTGTCGCTGCAGCCTCATTGCTGACCACAGCGAGATCACGAAGAGAATTCCTGCTCTTGCCGCAGGACAGGCAAACGTGAATCACAAGATTGCAGCCACACCTGTCAAGAGGAGGAAGATCAAGATGCCCAGCATGGCGAGGAGGGCCAGGGCACTGCCACGCACAGATCACATGGGATGTTGGTGCAACATCTTCTCCAACCTGGAATCTACACAATCGCAATCTCTAGTGCAAAACGGCCTGTTGAGATCCAGATTGCCAGGAGCTACGGACAGCGCGTCCATCATTGAAGGCCGGGTCCTTTGCAAATGCACTCGCCCTCGTACCGCACTTGGATTTCTTCGAAGACTTGGCAGAGGTCCCGGCATTGTCAGCATGAAAGCCACGCAGGCCCAAAAGCAATACCTTGCTGTGCAAGAAACTGAGTTACTAGGTGGGACAAGTTCATGTTGGGGCGTGCCGGGTGTCAGGTAAAAGCATGTTTTGAGAAAAGGAACTTTGTTCATGTTATCGCAGCTACTCTACAATCTCGTCTCTACTCCAGCTTGAGGTGCGTGCGAACCTGGTTGCAGCTGAAGTTTTTGCTTTGGTATGACTGGGCTTTAGCTTAGCCATGCTACAGGATAGATGGCGCGGTTGAAAGCACCAGTTACACTGTGGTAAAGCACCTGCTGTATATTTCGTGACACATTCTACGCGCCGTACTTCCTGCAATCTGCGGCGTGAGACGAACAGTTAACTACCATGCTCTTGGCGACGAGCGGCTGAGGCAGCGAATGCGACGGTGCCAGGAGATTAGAAACTCGACAAGACCGACGCAAGAGTCTCAGACAAAAACATAATGAAAAGAAAAGTCTACGAGCCATACGAGGCTGGGTTCCAGAAACGAAACGCCCAAAATCGGCAAGCCCAACGAAAGGACAAGCAGCTCCCATATCTGAAAGGATGTTCAAAGTGCTTTGACAGGGGGGGGGGGGGGGGGGGCATCCGAAGTGAGGGAAAACGTGGGTTTCCACAAGTAGGGCCACACGACCCACGAACGCTTGCGGATGCGGACACATGCGCTTGCGAACGCTGAGGCAACCTTTGCCGGTCAAGTCATCAACCTGCAGACCCACAACCTTCAAAGCAAGAAGCCTTTGAGCTACTCATTCCGAGAAAAGGCCTCAATTCCAAGAACTTCTGAGCCGGAGGCAAGTTCAAGAGCAGGAAGTACTTATGGTTTCGCCAACCAACACCTGGGTACGACTCCATTCTTCGGGGCTCGTCGGTTGACAGTCAGGGACACTCCGAGACTTCCACAGCTTCCTACCCACGGGCAGTGATGGTCCTGAGCTGCTGACATTCACAACATGAAGAATATTACTAAGCATTCTTGTTGATATTAGTAATATATCGAGAATGACAAATAATACTGATAACTAACAACACCTGCCATGCTGATGCACCGTAAGAGCTGCTTCAGACTAAACTGGGACAGCTGGCCATTCGCAAGATGCAGCAGCCACAGGCACTGCAGTGATGGGCACCTCATGGTAGCGCTGGCCTCTCCCCCCTCTCCATCCCAAGTTGCATCTGACATTTGGGGGTTTACGAAAATTGGGGGGGGACCCCAAAAAAATAGACCCCAAATAGTAGGATTCCCTTATAAATAAGGACCCCAATAAGATGGGCTTTGTCGGAAACCCCCCCCCTTCGGGCTTTTGAGGCTCCGTCGTTCGGGCCGCTCCATGCGACATACTCGACACCAAGTGGGCTTGCCAGGCGACCAGGCCCGTGTCCTGGACTCACCCGATGCTTCCTGACAGGGGGCAAGAATCAAAACTCGTACACACTCGTACACACCCTGTGCACCCTTGCAAGTCTCCAATACCACATGCCAGCACCATCTAGGAACCGTAGCCGGGACGTCTTCTGTTTTGGGCCATTGCAAGGCAACTCTTGCCTCTTCTGCGTCCTTCTGATACTGTTGCAGGGTCCGGCTGCCCTGACGAGATCGCGCCCAGGCGACCCACTCAGGGCTCGCGGGTGTTCCAGGATTCGTAAGAGCCGTTTGCAAGTAGCTCCAGATTGCTAACAGCCAGGTGGCATTAAACACCAGAGCCCACGCCGGAGGTGGCTTGGCAAATGCATGGAAGGCCACCCACTCTGCCAAAAAAATGCCACCCACGATCACGATGCTAAATCCGGCCACACACCTGGGCCATCTCACATCTTACGGAAGTTTCGGGGAGGGAACCCACTAACATCCTCTAACATCCCTGACAGCCTGCCTGCTTGAAGCCCTACAGAACTACGATGCAGCTGCCATTGAGGGCCAGACCTTGCCGCCGCTTCTTCTGCGTGCATCTGTTCGCTATCTCATGGAAAAGTGCAGATCGGTCTGCCTTTGACGTCCTGAAGTTTGCGAAGTATGGAGGTGAACTTGAGCCAGAGCTTCGATGAGTTTCAGAGGCCCATGCGCAACACCTCTGTGGCCTACAGCCTGCCTACATCTTCGGCAATACCTGAGAGAAGTTCAGAAGCTTGTGTGCAACACCCATGCCTACCGCTTCGTCAGATTCTTTCGCTGCTGTAGACGATGGTCCGGGGAAAAGTTGGAAAATCTGGCACGTGAATTCAGGCAATTCGCTTCTTGCTCCCATGCACGGCACGGGAGTCTCATGATGGCCATGATGGCCATTCCGATGTTTGTGGCTTCTATGGGCTGGAGTGGGGGCGATCTTCATGTCGCGACCCCCAAACCTCCACCGCATCGCGGGACCGTATATGTCAAGAAGAAGCACTACTTCGGCCCTCAGCCACGGCCAAGAGGAGAGACTCCACGCGAAGGCTCGAAGATGCCAGCCCTTCGACCGGTGTCGAAGGATAACGAAGACAGATGCATTGGTCACCGACCGGTTGGCCCTCTCTAGGGCCCTACTTTCGTTTCCGCTTTCTCTCGTTCGTCCAATTCGTCCTTCCCGATGCGCCTCCCCACGAAGCCTCGTGAGGTCGTGTAGGGCCATGTAGGGCCACGACGTGCGACGCGTTGAGAAGTTGAGAAAGGCACAAAAGGGCCTCACGGGCAGAAATGGCCTGGAACTTTCACTGCATTTCGCTTCTTCAGTCTCCATCATCGGTCCCAAGCTTTACGCCGCTTCGTGGACCGCGGTCCTCGCCTTCCCTTCCCCCTGTCTGCTTGGCTAAGGCCTGAATTTTTGCCTGCAGCTCTGCATCCTCAGACGAGTACTCACTCTCAGAGCCCGCCGAAGCTTCTACCTCGGCCTCTTTGTCCAATTCTGCAAAGCTCTTACCCTCCACAATCTCATCCTCCTCGTTTGCATCCTCCTCGTCGTCCTCCTCCATCTTATCACCACTGATGGTCAGATCCTGCACGAGCTCCAGTCTGCGAATCACCGCTGTTCCATACAGCTTCATGCTGGTATTCAGTGGAAACTCAGACATTGCCAAAAACACACGGTCTTTCCCTCCAAGTTCGTACAGCTGCCGAGCCCTCTTGCGGCTGATTCCGACAAAGTTTCCCAAGGCCCAGGCGCCCACCACTTGCATTCCAATGTCCCGTCCATGATCTTCCATACCTGTCAAAACCTCCTTCGGTACGTCAAGATCAAAGAGCTGGCGCTTCAAAGCCACATCTCCACAGGCCAAATTGCCCAAGACACCCGTAGCGGCACAAAGAACCCGGGGATCCCGTCGCATCGCAAGCGCTGTCTTTGCAAAGTCCAGGGCCCTCGCTGCCTGAATCTGTCTCCGAGCCTCGGGCCCCTGACAGGCAAGGCTTCGCAGCAGCTCCAACCCATGCTGCTGCACGGCCATACTGTCACGATGCGTCTCCAGCGCAGCCGCGACAAGCACGAGACCCTTCCGGTCCAGGATCCATGTTTTCTGCTCTTGTCCAAGAGCAGCATAATTCCACAGGAGGCCCATGCCCTGCACCTGCAAGTTCTCGCTCTTGGGATGGCGCTTCACGGCATCGAGAACTACATCCAGGAACTCCGGGCTGCAGAGCAGCGGTGGTTTTTGCCTCTTGCTTCTGGCAGTGCGAAGAAAGGCCCAGAGAAGCTGCAGGCATCGACATTGCACCAGATCGGTGTCCTTCTGGCGTAGCATGTTGATCACAATGTCCTCCATGTTGGACATCCTTTCCACAGCTTGAGTGTTGTTGCTTGCCAAATTTGCAAGCGCACCCAGACATCGACTTTGGAGGAACTCATCATCCTCTTGCAGCAGCCGCTGCATGTGCGGAATGATGTTCGCTTCTATGTACATAGCTTTGGCCTCCTGATTGCGGAGGGATGTGCGGCTCACCAGCAGAAGAGCAGCATTCTTCACCGCTGTACAGCCCTGAAAGCGGGTAAGACACGACAAAACCAGCTCGACCAGGCCCGCCTGGCACACATGTATAGTGGCATCAGCATTCATGGTGGCATGCGGGGCATGAGCAAAGGAAGAATGATGACAATGTTCCACCTCAATGGCATGGCCTCAAGGAGATTCTCAAGGCATGTCTAGCAGAACAGGCTCCTGTAGCTGTGACTGTGCTTCCGTGCTTCCAGTTCAAGGTACCGGCGGATCAAGGTGGGATTCGTCAGAACACCTTGGAAAGCATAGCGCGTTTCAGGCCAAACCCACTGCCGAGGTGCTGAGCGCCATGCTCCAAATGACCCTCAGCGCATAGAAATTTGCACCTTCGCTGCCTTGGCGGATGTCAAACATGGAGTAACAGGCAGCGCTTGTGAGAAAGCCAGTAGCGTCGAAGCAGGTACTTTTCATTCATCCTATTCGCCTCGGCCTCGGCCATGAGGCATCAGTGGTTCCCTATGGGACCCCCAGATTCCCCTTCTCAAAATCCCTTCTTGTGGGGGAGGGCCACGAACCACCCCCCCAAGCGTTTGAAAAGACTTCTCTTATCCTTTCTTCTCGGCGGGCATGGGGAAACTAAAGAAGGTTGTCCTTTCTGTTTTTCGTGGGGACAGAGGATCACCCTCACCCTCCCCAAGTTTTTTTGGGCTTCCGTAGGATCCCCCTAAGAAAGACTGCAAACCTCCCCACCTCAACAAGGCCACAGCAGGAACCGCCCTGAAGCCTTCCACGGTCTCATGTCGACGCTCAGCCCAAGACCTCAACAAACTCTCACCCCAAGGCATCCCGGAGCCCCCCCATGCCCCCGCAAAACCACTGTGTCTGGTAACACACACGCACGCACGCACACACACACACACACACACACACACACACACACACACACACACACACACACACACACACACACACACACCTTCTTGCTTCTCTCTCCGTCCCGCTCTCTCTCTCTCTCTCTCTCTCGTTTGCTCTCTCTGTTGGGATGCTGGCGCTTGTGCTGCTTGAGGACCGCCAGGATGGTTGGCAGCACCCCGACCGACTGCACAACCTGCACTACACAACACAACTCAGAGAGGTGATCGCGAGGTGCTCGGAGCAGCGTGCCTTACAGCCATCATCAGATGACTCAGCAAGACTTTGCAGCCTTGGTATTTGCCAGACTAGCTCCAGCCCGGCTCCCAGCAATGCAAATTGAGCTACAAGGTACCTCTTTTTCCTTGTGCGCAGTCATCCGGCACGCTGTGCGAGGGGTGAAAACTTCTCGCTATCCTCCTCCTGAGCAAAGAAACCCACAACACTCGTCTCGAACTTTTGGGCAGACACGGCAAGGTGATCCAGAGCGCGTCCCAACTCCTGCGGGCTCTGTGCGTTCATGAGCTCATGATTCGGATGCCCCACAAGTCGAAGCAAGCCCCTTAGACCACAACACATTAGAGCCCTGAACATCCCTAAACATCCCTAAACATCCCTAGACATCCCTAAACATCCCTAAACATCCCTAAACATCCCCAAACATCCCCAAACATGCCCAAACATCCCCAAACATCCCTACGCATCCACTTCCTTCACGTGCTTTTGCTGCTTGGCGAAGGCCTTGTCGACCTCCGCTAAGCCCCCAAAAAAGGGCCCCCTCTAGCTGCAAATCCCAACACATCTCTCACAACAAATCATATGAGGGTTTACGATACTAGGGGGACCCCCCACAAGGTAGGATCCCCAATGATAATCAGGACCTTATTCATATCGCACCGTCAGCACAAGCTCACAAAAGCTGAGGCCCGGACAGCTCGGGCCTTGCTGGCTGCTGAGTCTTTGGCAGCCTCGACTGCTTCGACGACGTCACGCAAACCCTCCATGTCGTCGGTGGCCTTCTTGTAGGCGTATTTGGCCTCATCGTGGCTTCTTCCTGGTTGAGGGGCAGAATCAGAGCCGTTTGCCGGCTGCGAGCTCTGATTCCGCTGCTGGCCTTGCAGAGCTTCCTGAACTGCCAGACTTTCAATTCCTGCGTCAGAGCTTGTCGAGGATGTCGAGGATGTCCCTACTCTCCCCATCTGTTGCAGGGCTTTCTGGGCCGGACGATCATGGAACCACTCTCGATGCTGGCGCTGTAAAGTGCCGCCACTGTTTGAAGCAAGTTGCCTCCAATCAGAATCAGCAAAAGCCTGCTTTTCGCTGAGCTTCTGATCTCCTCGCTCTTGCCCCGATCGATTCTGGGTTGTCTCTGTGAAGGACTGGGTGTGTCCGAAGGCCTGAGCCACGTTGACAACCTCCATCCGACTCACCCCTTTCGTGGAGCCTCCCTGATCCAGCCCTGCCCTGTGGTGCTTGAACCCTTCTCCAAAATTACCATCTTCTGCTTCCAAGCCCATGTTCGATCTTGGTGCTCCGGGTGCGCTTGGGGACGCCCTCTGGCTGGAAAGCTGAAGCACATCCCACTGCTGCGCGTCATGGCGAGCCGGAGGATAAAAGCCACTCGGGGGAAGCCGGTCTGCGATTCTTCCCTGTGTGAGCACGGGATCGGCTCGCCCTACCTCGACAGCACCGCCACCCCATCCGCTCTGCTGCGCGTCATCGCGCACGGCACGGACAAAGACAACAAGGTACAGATATCCCACGAATGCCTGCCTTGAAGGTGTGGCTGCATTGCGGCTGTAAGCAGCAAGAACCATCGGAGGATGGATGTCACATAGAGCTTTTCACATTCGACGGCAGATGCCATCGACATAGAGACAATTAGAATCACCAGGCCACATGTTGCTGGTTTCATTTCGAGCCAAGGCGAAGGATGCAACAGTGATGCAACTACCAGCTAAAGTCAAGCGAGATTGACCACTTGACCCACCATCTTGAGTCCATGGCACGTGGCAGGCGTCTTGTACAAAGAGAGAGCTCGACTTGTGCAAGAGGAGCAGCTCCTGCACCTCAGACAATCCAGAGGGAGCCTTTGAGAATTGCCGCTTGGGCGTGTGGGCCTCTTGGGCAGCTGGGGCGAATGCATGGGTGGCAAACTGGGAAAAGTCCTTACCCAAGGTTGCAGAAGGCTGCAGAGGCGTGCGAAGGCCGCGGTCCGGAAAACCTATTCAGGCCGGCACCGTCTCTTTCACCAGCTTCGCGAATGCTATGGCCCCGCCGCGCTGCCTGGAAAACACCGACGAACCGCACGGCATTGTGCGGCGCTGCAAAGCGTTGCACAGAGCGCTGTGCAGCGCTCTCCCCCTCTGCACTGCGCTGAGGCAGCGGCGGAGCTCCAGCCTTCAATCCACAGCCCTCTCTCTCCATGCATTGGCGCACATTCGACTGTCGCTAACAGGTTTCAATTTACCACCGCTCGGGGCGTGACAGCTGCCTTGGCCTTGGCCTAGCAAGCTGGGAAGTGAGTTTGTTAGTGGTCCACGGCAGCTAGACGGAGTTGGGACGCCGACAGCACTCTGCATCATCATCCTCATGCGCTCCTCCTGCGAATCGCAAGCCCATGCGCGAAAGCCGACAAAAACACATCTCGTTCGTCGACCGGCCTGCCGCCCTTGGCTGCGCCCGGCCATAAAGCCCAACAGCGTGCCGGCTGCACAAAGACTGTGCCGACAGACCTGGAGCTTGGAGCATGGGATCCTGACCTTGTTTTTCTGGAAAGGTCTGCTGCGTCATGTCGCATCTTGCCTGCGGGCTTGTCCGGCATGTCTCCTGCAATGAAGCTCTGATGCTCAAAACCTCTGGCCACTTCTCAGCTCAGGCCACTCCGTGAGGCCTGGGCCGTCACTATCAAGGGGTACAGACCAGCTTCGATGATGTGATCACCTGAAAGCAAGCAGAATGCGGAAGTGATTGCGAACTCACCCCAAGGTCTCCGACGCATTTGCGTGCTGGAAGCTGCCACCTCGGGTGTCACATGCTGTCATTCTGGGGTGCGCTCTCACACGTTGCCACAAGGTGTCAGAAACATGCACAAGATTGCAGAACAGTGTCATGATGTGTCATGTTTGAGCCTCTCCCTCAGAGCCCCGCTCGGCGCAGAAGGTCACATGCCATGCCCTGAACAGCCTCAGAAGGCGTCGCGCGCCGAAACGCTTCTCCGGCGGAGGCCTCAACTCTCATGGAGGCCTCAACTTCCTTGTGCTCGATCATGGCCAGGCCTTGGAGCTAGAACCGACAAATCCGGAGAATCATGTCGGTCGCTGGCAGAAAGGTCGTATGGAGCTGAGATGAGCGCGTGCTCGTTCAACACTGTTGCCCTGCGAACTCGAACCATCCGATGTCCCGCCGATCAACAAGTTGTTGCAAAAGGTTTAGCAGTTCAGCTCAAGGGCCTCTTCAAAAAAAATGTGCTACGGGGTCCCCATGAAGGCTGTGGCAGGCTTTGGGCTGTTCGGCGTTGAAGGGCTCGTGCTTCCGTCAAGCCCCACTCCCACCAGACCCGCTTCATGGTTATTATTCCGATTCTCAACAGCGATGTGCAGCTGATGCATTTCGGGTTATTTGGGCTTCAGTTGGGCAAAGGCAGCAAGCGACTGCGTTGCGCAGTCGCAACTGTGCAGCTCAGTGCAGTTTACAGCCTTTGCTAGATGCTGACAGATGGCTGATGTGTCTGAGCATCACAATGCAGTAGTTGTTCATGCTACGAGTAAGTGCCGTGTTAAGGCTTCTTCTGCTTCGCCTCTGACTGAGAGGGTGGGGATACCGCCATAGCAGATGGGCTGCGTTTAGTCTTCTACAGCAGGGCCATTGCGGACCGGATTGCAGAACCGCCGCAGCTGTCCTGTCTCAAACCAGCCGCTCCACAAACTTTCCTTCTTCCGGAGTGTCTTCGACTTCTGGCAAACTCATGTTGACCTCAACCTCGCTGTGCGAGCCTCGGTGGCTGCGAGGAGGCCTGCACCACCTTGCACGGTAGGTTTTGCGCACGGCCCAGCATGCCCCTGCCACGTGGATTGTGGCCCTTGCCGACAGCAGCCCAAGCACGCAGTATGCTGAGGCCAGCAGCCTGCAACCGGCACTTGTTGTACTGTTATTTAGGAGATATCTGCATTTCGTGCTCTTATGCAACTGCAGCACGGTCTTACGTGCATGGAGGCAAAACACAGGCATGGGCCTGCACCTTTGCGTTCCGCTTGTGCACGACCTTGCGACTACGTCTAACATCCAGCTGAATCTGACAGAATCTGCGAAAATTTAGCAGAAGCTCACAGAAGCTGCCGAAACCAAAAGCAGGGGACTGTGCCAGAGAGTTTGATATGTTGTGGGCCAGGCCCTTGTCATTGTCCTAAGTGCCGTGCATCACATCATCTTGAATCAACTATCTTCATTCGGTCCCAACTCGGCACCTTGGCACGCTAACGTGTTTGTCAAGCTGCTGTAGGCTCCATGTGGGTGATCATCTCAGCCAATGCGTGCATTGCAGGCACGAGCAAGTTCACCTGAACTTTGTCAACACGGCACTGTGGACAACTGATGCAACAGCACTTGTACCTCAAGATTGAACGCAAAGGCCATACAGCCATGTCACCTCCTCGTTGAGCCTCCTGATGTAGATTTCTAGTATCGGCCGTGCTTCCTCGTGAGCTGCTCGCTGAAACTGAGCTGATGCAAGGAAGCTACTTCACAGGGCCTCGATTAAGATGCCGTGCAGAGCGAGCTGGTGAATGACGTCACAGGCAATGGCCTTGCAAGTCAGAACACGTGCTCGAGTAAGCCGAGGTGATATACTTGGCGAGAACAAGCCAGGATACCGACAAGCAGTGCAAAATCCTTCGGGTGATTTGACATTGCGGCGAGGATGTCCTGCAATACGGACCACATTGACGGCATGTTGCTTTGCTGCGAGCGTGAACAGAGAGAAAGAGAGCAAGAGAAGAGAGACAGAGAAAGGAAGGAAAGGAATCCACGCTTGAGGAGTGGATGTTGGTCCAACAGCGATGCTTGAGGGGTGGATGCTGGGCCAATATCCACGCTTGAGAGGTCACGCTTCAGTCATTGAGGGGGACATTCACGCTCGAGGGGTGGACGTTGGGCCAACATCCATGCTGGAGCCCACACCCATAGCGTTTATCATCCACGCTTGAGGGCTGGATGCTAGGCCAACATCCGCGCTTCAGGGGTGGATGCGGGCACAACATCCAAGCTTCAAGAACAAATATTAAACCAGTATTCACGCTTGAGGGGTGGATACTGAGGCCAAAATCCATGCTTGAGGGGTGAATGTTGGGCCAACATCGTCGCTTCAGGGGGTGGATGCTGGATCAACATCCACGCTGGAGGGGTATATGTTGGATTATGTTGGGCCAATACCCACCTTAGGGCCTTAGGGTTGGTGTTAAGCCAACATCCACACTTAAGGGGAGGATGTTGGGCCACAACATCCACGCTTGAGGCCGACATCCACATCCACAATTAAGGGGTGGATGCCGGGCCAACATCCACTGGATGTCGGGCCAACATCCATGCTTGAGGGGCGAATGTTAGGCCAACTTCTTCACTTGACAGGTGGATGCTGGGCCAACTTCACGGCTGGATGTTTGGCCAACATACACGCTTGAGGACTGGATGTTGGGCCAACATCCACGCTTGAGATTGCATAAGAGCAGAACACGTGTTACATTGAAGCCGCCCAGGACCCGGCCGAGGCCACCCGCATGAAGGGAGACAAAAGGGAGACAAGCGGAGACAAGCAGTGCAGCAAATCGGTTGAGGCCACACATGAAGGGAGACAAAGGGGAGGCAAGCGCAAACAAGTTGGGCTGGCCGGAGTATCCGGCTAGGTCGACTTCTTCGATTGAAACAAGAGCCCTAGTCTACACTAAACTGTTTCCGGGGTAGAAAAGAAGCACAAAGCTCGTCATCTGCGAGGCACGGGTCCTTGAAGCATCCCGAAGCCTTGCAGTTGCATTACATATACATGTACATATGCATATACATATACATGTATATGTTTATATATATATATATTATGTATATTTTTTATTTATATTTTCTATTTACGTGTATATTTATACTTATTTTTATTTTTAATTTTATTTTTATAGTTATATTTATGTTTTAGTTATATTTGCATTAATTTATATTAGTACTTATCTTAATATGATTAACATTACTGTTATTTGTATTTTCTTGTGAGAACACAATAACAATAACAATAAGAAGAAGAAGAAGAAGAATACTAACACTACAAAACTAATAGAAGTAACAATAATAATCATCATCATAATCATAACAAATAATAATAATAATAATAATAATACTGATAATATTTTGGAATTTAAGAAGAAGTAAAATTTAAAAAAAAAAAATAAATAAATAAAAATATGTGAATAGTTTGCGATTAGCATTTGATTTGTTATTATTACATACAATGTCTAAAAAATGTATACTATATCTTATAGCCACCCAAGTGGCACCAGATCTCAGCAAGCACAGCCTTGATCTTCTCAGCTCCTTCTTTCGGCCAACCTTTTGCCAGTGCCATCAGAGCCTCCCCACGAGCGGCAAACCCTAAACCCTAAACCCTAAACCCTAAACCAGAACAAGCGCACGGCAAATCGGATTGGTCCGGCCTGCAGGGCAGCTGTCTGCACCTGGAACCCAAGAAGCGAAGCAGGCAAGGAAGGCATACTGTGTGTAACAAGGCCAGCCTATGGATGACCTAAGGTTTGCACGTCCCTCAAACTGCGGAAGCTCTCCATGGCGTGCTTGATACGCCTCAACCTGATACGCAAAAAGAGCTTCCGCCAGCCCACGCACATTGCAGCGCTCCCGGCCCGTGAGGGTGGTCATCTTCCAAAATGGATCGTGACCCTGTCGGTGTACCTGGGACTCAGTGTCTCCCCTAACAATTCCTGACAAAAAGTGGCAAAGCCAAAATCAAGGTCGCGACCCCTCGCAAGGCCTCGGGCCAAACCCGGGCTTCAGGACGGTTCTCCGAGCTCTTGACAAAGTGAGCCGGGTGAGGTCTGCACCCGTTAAGATTTGGCAGCCTCGCTCACGGATGACTGGGTCATGAACCTTCCTGTCACTTCGAGGATTGCTTGAGTTCTATATATTCACGCACACACAGAACATTTGCTGATGTGGCCAGAGGCGCCCCCAGGCCTTTGTTCGTCGCGTTCCATGCTTCGCTTCACGGCCTGGCCTCCTGACAAGGTGATGCGAATGGGAAAGACAACGGTCGGCTCAAGAGGTCGCCTTGTTGGGGGGGGGGTCTCCAGCACAGCATTATTGTAGCATACTGCAGCATGCTGTAGCAGAGTGTAGCATACCAAAGCATACGAACACCACCAGAGGTGGGGGAGAGCACTCTGTGTTAGGAGACTCTTAGAGCCGGACCCCGGTAGCGCTCCAACAGCCGGGCCCCGGACTCCCAGCTACACCTTACGAAGTGCACAAGGTTTGGGATGTTTGGGCAGTTTGGGCAGTTTGGGGCATTCGGGGGGAAGGAGGGAGGGGGGGAGGGAGAGGAGGGAGAGGAGGGGTGCCACAGCATCGCAACTGCCGGGCTCCGAACACGTGGCGAAGTGCCTCTAGGCAATGGTGCTGCCTCGCAAGAAACAAATACATCACGCCGGGCAACCTAAGCTACAGACTCTTACCATGACTTGGGCAGCAGCACAAGGTTGTGATCCAAGTTCAGGAACACTGTCTGCACGAGATGCTTGACCTCACATGATCACTCTGAGCAGGATGCCAGAGATGGTCTTACAACATGAAAGACCAAAACGTTAGGGATCTCAGCACTCAACGAGGTCTTCATCTAGGATCTGCTTGTATCGCTGACCTTCCACACCGTGGGCATGTTCACAACCAGATGAGCAGGTGGTCTGGCCTCGCTCCTCGCCGACCTTCAAAAGGAAGAACCATATTATTGTTATTCCTATTACGATTATGATGATTTTTACTATTACTACTATTAGAGATATTATTTTTACAGTCAGTTCATGGCATGCAGGCGCTGTGCCATCGGCCTGCGCACCAGCGATCAGATTCCGAAGGGCTGCACAGGCCTAAAACGAGGCTTGGGGAGCTGACGACTTGGAACGATGATTTTGACATCAAAAAAAGTGAGGCAGGGTGGGCTCCACGCTGGCTCCACGACTGTGATCTCCTCTGCCAACAAGGGAAGGAAGGCTATGGAAAGCTTTGTGAAAGCTCACTTCCTCCCTCGCCAAATCATCAATGAAGGCACGCTAGGCATGCTGAGCTCCAAACCTTCTTGTGAGCTTCAATGGCATTGCACAGCCGACTGACAGCCTCCGCCTGCAGAATCTCGTCGTGACATTCCTCTGAATCTTTGCTGATGATGAGCATGTTGTTGTAGCAAAGTCTGCGCAGCTGGCAAAAGCAGCGTCCTCGATGCGCTCCGAGCTAACCGATGACATGTTCATCAAGGCACTGCATGCTTGTCGGCGCCTGGCATGCTTGAAGAATTTTAGGACGCGTCTGAGAGCATCTAACGCGGGCAGGGCTTGCACTCGAATGTCCTCATGTCGCGCCAGAGCGTTGGAAACCTAAGGACCGGCAATGACCAGTACCGATCCCCCCAATGCTGAGGAATTGCGAGTTGTCACACCAGGCGTTACGGTCGTTCATTCATGCACCTTTTAACTTTCAGCACCTATAGCCAATTGCTACGCTGTCCACCAGCCTTCTCATACACGTGCTTGCGGAGTGTGTGTCAGTGGACACGAAGAACGTGGACAGGCTCCACTGTGTTAAAACAATGTTGGAGTATTGGTTCTTGCGTTGCAAAAGCAGAAAGAGTCCTGCCGTAGTTCTCAGGCAGCAAAGCAGCTAGGAAGGCGCTGGGCTTTATCACTTTTCTCAATGCTCCAGTGTGACGACTAGGCCATCCCATGCAAATGTTCCTAAACATCCCGAAACATCCTAAACCAAAACCAACAGGTAAGGCTCTGAGGTCCATGCCCGTGCCGCACCACCAGCCGTGACCGTTTGAACCTGCACAGTCATCCAAACAAGGTTTCGGCCTTAAGGTTTACACCGGTTTGGGCTTCAGAATCCAGCCTTAAAGTCGTCGCTGTAGGCACACAAATTCCGCAAGGCTCCACAACCATTTTCTTGAAGTCGAGGGTCCATCTCAGTTCACCAGATGCACGTGCGTGTGTAGCGCTGCAGGAGCATAAATTACTGTAGTACCGGCGAAGACCCCAAACAGCATGGACGAAAACAATTTTGCGGAGGCAACACCCGGCTCTAGGGCCGCGTTCCAGCCCGCAGGCCCCCAGCTCGGGAGCCGCGTTCCACCCCAGCCAGGCGCATTCATTCCTCTTTTGATCTGAGGAGAGGACGCCAAACGTTGCTGCTTTGGGGAGCCAGCACGAAAAAAAGTGCAAACATGAGTATGAAGATGCCTGGGGGGGCCGCATCCTTCGAGCCCTTTTGTCCCACGGCTGTTTTGGAGTGCTGCATAGATGGAGCTGGTGGTGCGGAGAGGATGCGCGAGCAATGCTATTAAAATAATGGGAACATCGAGCCAGCCTACGCAAAGAATGTACCAGCGTGTGACTGATGTGATAATAGCAACAACATGGCAATCAGCGTGGAAATACTAGCAATAATAATGGAAGCAATAACAAATAACAACAATAATAGCAATAACAGTAAAATAATAGTAGCAATCGAAATAGCAACAATAACAGCAATAACAACAACAAGAAGAGTAGTAACAGTAATATTGTATCAACGAGAAAACAGTGACAACAGCAATCATGATGATGATAATAGCAGCTTTCATAGCATTAAATAAAAACAGCAATACTAGTAATGATGGTGATGGTATTCATAAAGGTAATAGTCATCATAGTCGGAAGAGTACTCATAGTAACATGAAGAATAACCGTAATGCAAGTAGGATAGCTTTCTGACTTCAATGATGGCAAACCTTCACTAACCTGGCTTTCGCCGCTTCTCACCTGCGCCTTGAAAAATGGCAACAGCAATCATCATGCTGCTAGCAATGACAGTAATTGAAGCAACAATAGTTATGATAATGGTAATACCACATTCCAATATTGACAATGATATAAATGCTCATCTAATGATAGTAACTAACATTAGTAAGAATAGTAGTCATAAGTATCAGCAATAGGAACCGTAGTAATCGGTTGAGGCGAAAACACGATGTGCAACATCCACGAAGTACAGTCGGCTGGGACCGGGCTGGAGGTATCGCGGACGGGGCCACATCACTAGCCTAAAAGCTACCTGCTATGTGGCAAGATCTGGGATGTGGACAGCTGTGCCCGATGGCCCTGTTAGAATACATTATTGAGTTGTCCTTAATACAGTTGTTGTGATGCAGATGTCCACACATCACGCATGTAAAAATTAAAATCTTGTAGCCAAGATTCTGCAGTGCACAAGCTGGCTGAGGCTTCTATGGCTGTGGCTTCTGTGGCTGATTACCACTTTCTCAGGGCTCCACGAGTTCAGACTGCATGGCCTTGCAAACCTTGCTCGGAAAACATTCAAGAGCACTGAGAGTTCGGTTTCACATCGTTAAGGCTGCTGCAATTGCAGGCGCGTCGGCCTCTACAGCAGCGACTTGTGCTGCCTCATGATGCGCAGTGAGGCCTGGCCGGCTTTTCTGAATCGAAGCTGTTAGTGTTGGGAGCCAAAGTCTGGCACGCGGTGCTGTCAAAGCAAGCACATGAAGACTCGAGACTCAAGGGAGAAACGCGGAGACAGCGGCATGAAGCTGCAGTTTCTTGACCCTCATTCGGCATCCGAGTATAAACATGAAACGCTCGGCGTTGGTATGTTCAAAGCAAGAATGCAACTGCCAAACAGGAGCACATGAGTAACAAAAACATGAAGCTGCACTCCACAAAAACGAAGACTGTGTGTAGTCCTGTTCGCCACATCGTGAGGTGCTGGGATCACTACATCCCACTGGCTTTGCTCGGCCATGGCGTCTTGACCAGGTCTAGACGTAGTAATACTGGCTGGCGCTTACCAAAACTTGGCATTAATCATCAATCGAAACATGACGGAACTACCCCACAGTGCCGCGCAGCCGGCCCGCTGAACCTAATGCCATCTTCGGCTGCACTTCGAGCCGCACATGCCGAGCACATCCGTGGCTGAGCCCAGCCACTCCTGTGATGGTGAGGTGCTCCTGCATCCCTGTCCCGCACAGCAACGGCGCGTCTCTCTTCGCACGCGGATATGTGACAGGATATCCCAACTTGGGGGCCAGCCGCGGCAGATGCTCGCTGCCCTCCAAGAACTATGAGCACTTCCTCCTAGAGTTCTTTCAGCAAAAAACTTGAGCGGCTGGCCCACCGGCGTCGACAATGTCCTCTGGAACCGTTCACCCATCTCGCATCTCGGAAGCCAACTCCAACAGTTACGAAAAGTGTGGCCTGCTTGTTGTCGTGATTGAAGGCGGTGATGTTGCACAAGGCCTTAGGCTTTCCAAAAGAAGGAGGGTGCTACTGCTACAGTCTCCACTTCAGATGGATGAGATTGCTCTCCATGTGCAATCGGGGCCGCCGCGCCAAAGGCACCTTCCAAGACTTCATCGCTCTCCACGTGCGTGTTCATTGCCTCCACGAATTTCCCTCGTGCTGTCAAACTTCTGCCTTAGACAAAGCGTGGCCTCACACACCAGCTTTGTGATGTCAAGGCGATGAACAGCTTCCTCTCAGAATCAGCAGCTCTGTGCAATCACGGTTTTTGCAGCCAGCTCTGGCAGACCTGATTCTCCTTGTGATCAGCCACGAGATTCCACAGTGCTGCACCTGAGGCAAGAATCAAGAAGTATTCGTAGGATTGGGAGGTTCATGCATTGGCCTGTAAAACAGGTGTAAGTGTCCAGCATGCCTGAGCGCAAGTGTGAGCTTTGTCGGGATGTTCCTTGGGCGCACGAAGATCGCACGGCGCCGCTGTGAACCGATTGTGATTCCATCCCGGCACAGCTTCCATCTCAGACCCAGGAGCGAGGAGTGCTGTTTGCACCAGATCCATTGCATTGGCCTTCGTCAGCCTTGACAAGAACACCCACCCACCCCCCCCATTTTGCCCCACAAGCGGCTTTTCCTACACCGGCGAGCCTCTCTCTAAGAGCAGCCTTGCTCGCGAGATTGCTGAGCCTTGGGAGAGCTGCAACACGTCACCGTTGAAGATCTGCTTGGGGTGCCCAGGGCCCAAGACGCGCCCAAGCCTTGCTCCTGCGTCTGCTGTCAGAGGGACCGCGCAAGACGTTGCAGGACAACACACACAGAGAGCTGACCTGAACCAACGCAGAGAGCTTGAATCTCTGCAAGGCCATGAAAAGCAAGCCCACGCCGTCGACCTTCTCTATGTACTCCTTAGCACGCAAGAGGTTCTGTTGTTCTGGTGTCTGTGGCTTTGCCAAGCAGGCTTGCAGAAAACCTCCTTGATGCTTCAGCCTGACACCCACCCAACCTCACCGTGCCAATTCAACCGAGCCTGACATCACGGCTCGATAGGCTGTAAGCACCTAAACCTCAGAGCCTTTCCATGACCCTGAGGCGGCAGCCAAAGAATTCCCAAACTGATCCAACTACAAGCTGAGGCCTAAGCAAACCACTCAGAAGAGCAAGCCAAATTCCGGATGATTGCACAGCCATGTTCCTGAAGCTCGTTGACAGCCGACAGCATCACATCCCGCATGACTTTGCAGTCATGTCTCATTAGCTAGAGATGCTCAACGAGCCTGCACTGCGCGAGATTGCTTGAAAGTATGCATCGCGCTATGCACCTGCAGCAGATTGTGCAGCATACCACAACTTCGAAGGCTTTGAGTCAGTCACACACGCAAGGCTGAAGCTAACTCATGAAGATGCCAGGGGGGCCTCTGCCAAAATCGATTTCACAGAGGGTGCCTTTGCCTGACGGAAAGCACGGATGACACGAACCCAACAGGGTGACTGGCGCCTCTTCATCCTCTTCAACCTCTTCGGACTCATCCGACTCAGCCTCTGACAGCTTCTGTTCCAGGATCACCAGCAGCTGCACATGTTTGTGCGGGAGTCAAAGAATGCGTGTTCATTGAGAAGCCGGCAGTAAGCCCACCAAAAGCAGTGCGCTGTCGTAGGCCTGCCAGCTTCTGTTCCACCTGACTCGGCAGGCAGGTTTTAAACCAGAAAAATCACAGAGGACTGAAAAACTTAAGTGGGCCTCTGCTGCATTCTTCCTATTCTCCTTGGAAGCTTTGCGACCTGAACACGAAACATACTCTATTAGACGATGGCTCACACTTCCACATGCTTTCTTTTCAGTCACGCTCCTCAGCTGCAAGCTGCTTAATGGCATCTCATCGCTGCCCGCTGCGCGCCCGCTGCGCTAAGTGTCCATGGCCATGTCACATTCAGCAAGTTGAGGAATCTTACACATCCTGTCAAAATACATGCCGGGACAACTAGTAAGGCCCTGCCTGAGAGCTATAGCAAATCTGGGTCACAGGCCCTACATTCCAGTCCGCACCTAAGAGCCTACAGTGGCCTACAGGGGATGCAGGACATCACTTCAACAGATTGACTCGACATCCAGAGCGCTGCCTTTTGCTCACGCACATTGCGCATGTCGGGGTGGAAAAACTGCTTGCACTCTGCAGTTCCAAAACGCCAAGAACAATTCCTCCATCTAGGAGATAAATACACGATGAACACTACATCCCCAACTTGAAGAGTTCGATGTCTAGAGGTACTGCGCTTGCTTGTTTTGCGGTCTTTACGGTAACCTCCGAACTGAGAATAGGTATGAATGTACCCAGACTGGGAAGTGCCAGGGGTTGCTTGATGGATAGCTGTCTCTTCACATGAGTGGCCTTGGATGACAACGATGACACTGGTGACAAGGTGGACGCGATGGAAAGATGCATGCGCAACAACTCACTTCGGCCAGTTGCCCCACTTGATCCCCCGTTGGTGATTGTTGCAACTCGTCCTGCTGATAGAAGTTCCCGGACAATCCGCGGCAACGGATGCTCAAAGTCCTGAAGGCTACTTCGAACCCTTGGGATGAGCGCCAAGTAGATAGATCACAAGCTGAGTCCTGTCTTTGACCAGGTTTCAACCGGAATATTCAGGAACACTTGATGACACGATAGCGAGTCTGGGTCAATGTCCATTGGTGGAAACGGTCCCTGTCTGGGCCCTAATTACAGCCCGACATGACAGTGTCATCCAAGGTGAAAAACATGGCGAATCGCCTCAATGGAAATCTGGACAGAATTGGAGAAGGACGAAGAAAACCTGGGTTGCTTAGAGGTGTCAAATGCGACATAAGAATGTCTGTGAACGTCACGCCTGCGCAGGTTTGCAATTTTCAACACATAACATTTACTTAAGCCCGCGCATCCTCTTTGCTCTGTGAACAAAAAGATGGCCAGGCTGATGGTAAATTTTGCTCTGCAGAGTGCAGCACCCTGGTCATCTCAGCCAGAGTAGCACTACTGAATGGCGCAAAGTCTATCTACACGCGCCAAGCATTCCTCCGAAGCATAGACGACGCCTGCAACTTAACGCAGCAAAGCGAAAGAAATACACACACAGCACCAATGATCATTCAATCTGCATGGAATTGCTGCCTCCCAGGCAACTATCATCAGGAGCAGGTGGGGCGCCGGTCACCTGCCGCGTCGGCACCTGACCAGCAATAAGGCCTTCAAGACACAAACTTGGCTGAAACGCCATCCGAAACAGGAGACAACTCAGCTCGCTGCCATAATCAGAGTTATGTCATCGCAATAATCAAACTCATGCTCCTGGAATCCAACTACACGATCTCAACAGGTTCATAAACGGCCTCACCATCTGATGCCACAACGGCAAAGCATCTGCCACATGTGAAAGATTGTGAAAGTCCTTCCACTTGCCTTGAGCCACCTGGACAAGCTGCTTCGGCCATACTGGCCCATGCTACGTCAGCAAAACAACCGCGAAGTCCCTGCCTTGACCACCTCCTGAACTATTGAGTCTTTTGCCACACCTGCCTGAAGTTTGCCTCAGTTCAGCGACTTTAAGAACTCAGCGCACGTGGGGCAAACATGGGCACATGCGTCATGAGTCTCCAGCAGGCCTTCAATACGACCCGATGGACCAAACAAGCTCTCGCATGGGTCTCTTGAAGCATGGCGAGAAGCGAGACCCCCAGCGACTGATTGGATCAAGACACTGTGGACGATTGAGGCAACCTCTTCATTGCTCATGAACTCCCAAACTCCGTCGCTGGCCAGAAGGAAGTGTCCAGAGCCATCGCCCAACTCCTGTGTGCACAGGAAACATCGCCTCCTACATGCTAGCAGCGACTCAGTCTGACTCAGTCCTTCTCAAGCCTGTAAACCTCTGGTCTGGCAGTGACGCCATACTTCTTGTACCTAACAGAAGTTCTTGCGGAGTCTTCGGCTGTGCTGCCAAGACATGAAAAAGCCAAGGTGCATCAGGTCGCCGATGGACCGCGTGAATCCAAGTTCCGGAAGCTTGCCACGCTGCCCAAGGAGGCACTTAGCTGTGTGAATTTGCACGTGATTCTAGCATTACAGCTGGTCAACCTGCGACAGTGTCGCGCCGTGCTCGCCCTCAGCTAAGAATCGGACAATCTTTTCCAGCACCTCTCCATTTGCGGCGTCGCTCGTGGTTATTTCGCAGCCACTCATGATGACGCGCTGACGTTCACTGGCATTGGAGGGCTTGTGGTCTTCGGTTGCGAAAGAGACGCTGCCATCCCGGCTCACATGAATGACTCGAGAGTCACCTGTGGACGCAACCCAGACGACGGGGCTATGAATTTGGCGCAGGATGCATGCTGCAGTGCTCCCGGAAAGCTGAATATTTATTCCAGCTTCCCGCGATGCAGACACAACATCCTCCTGAAGTCGATCAAACGCCGACGAGAAGGCACTTTCCACCTCACCCTCGCGGAGCATCTGCCGACAATCTCGTGAGCTCAAGAAGTAGGGCAGTGCCCGGACGACTCGCTCGGAAACCCAATTTCCCTCCTCGCCATGGCCATCCGCCACGCAGTGCAGGCGAAAGCCCCCGGGCAGCCGGGAGCAGCTAAAGTTATCCTGCCCTGGGCTGCAATCATCAGGGTACTTGCACCCCTTGCAACACTGCACTGCGATCCTGTGTCTCGCCTCGGCTGTGGGACACTTCATTCAAGCAGAAGAGTCTCCTACCAGTGCTATACAGCGCTCGGACTGCTAGTGCAAAATCCAGGGTCCTAAATGCCCAGAGGACACCAAGTCACCAGCACGCTCTCCCCGGATTCTTTCGACCTTGGGGTCCACGACATGAGAATCTGCCTTTGATGCTTTTGCTTCCCTTGAGAATGCGTCTGCCAACTTTTGCAACTTGCAACACGACACCTGGGGAGGAGCGACACATCTCGGACGTGGAAAGGCTCCTCGGTGGCTGCCGCGAAGCTGCTGTGCGCCTTGGACAAACCTATCCATGCCACCCCTGGGAAGACTCCTGATAACCTTGAATACAACCTGCGCAGCCTAAGAGTCTCATGTGAAACTAAGGAGGCCACGAGCCAAAGACCACTCCTGCAAGAACACTTGCTACCTGTCACTGACTGCATTGCAATCCCACTCGAGGCTTCTTGCCAACGAGCTTCAGGCTGCTCCACACACGGCGCAGATTCTGCTCAGACACTTCGTCATAGAGATTTGCAAAATTCTCATCCTTCGCGTAGAGCAAATTCTCGGAAGCTCAACAAGGCACAAGAAGCAGACCAGCAGAACAAGCACATCTCAGAAAAGAAGCCTTGTCTTGTTCCAGGAAGGCCTCCTTCGACACTGTTTCTCTGTCCTCGTAGGGCTGCTACATCGTACGACTGTCAACACAAGCTGCATGCACACTGAGTCACACGTCTCATGTCGAGCGTCTACTCCATGGTAAGATCTTCGGCTTTTGAGTCGAAACTGCCTTGGCAGGTTTGCATCCATCATCTGCAATCTGCAGCCAAAAAGGCACAGCCTTGAATAACAGCAAGTAGCGATGGATCATTCACCGAATCCGTCCCACCATCGGCCATTAATCAGACATGAAAAGTGAACCAAGGATCCTTCGTGTCTTGCCCTCTTCCACGACTAAGCTCCAACGAATGTAGAACGCACAATCGTACTCTAACAGTGGAGAGATGTAAGGTAGTGTGCTTGATGTACCACTTGTCCAAGTCTCCCAACTGCATTTCTTTGCGAGCAAGTCAGGGAAAGCTGCCACGAGAAAAGTCTCTGTCTGCCGTGCTTTTGCGGTGCGCAAGACTTTGGGTGCACAAAGCTGCCGGAGTGTGGAGTTTGTTCTCTGCAGAACGCGGCGAGGTCGCTTGCGGCTCGATGGAGGCTCTAGGTTAGCCTCCAAAGCTTGTCGGTCTGCTCCAACCTATCATTGCAGTCTGCCCGAAAAGCAAGCTTTCTTATCTGCATCGCATCTGCTACCTGGAATGAGCATACAATTGCAAGAGCCACCATCCAAGAATGGCAATGACATGAAGCTGCTCAGAACTTGAACTTCGTCTTCTCCTGAAGTGCAAACATGTGCCGACAGCTTCATTCGCGTCGGACTGTATGGATTCTATGGGCTAGGGACGAAAGCAACAGTGCGAAGTTGGTGAATCAACTTGGCTGACATTTCTACGGCATTTCTCCGCACTACTATCGGCGAAGGTGAAGAGGTGTTTGGTTAAACCACCGTCGGAGTATTTCCCCAGCGGAAATTGTCTTTGGAGATTGAACCGTGCTATGTATTGATGGCTTGAAACAAAGCTCGAAACTATGGCAAAAACACTTCGCTAAAACTATGGACAAACTGGGATCTCGAAGGTGCAAGTTTGATAGCAACTTGTATTGCCACTCTTCTCGCCACCTCTACGTATTGCCCTATGTTGATGAAAGGTACTGAAGGTGCCTTGCGCTTCTTGGTCGGCTTCGCAGCCACCGTCTTCTTCTGAGACTCCACCTCGGGCTTGCGCGTTCTCCGCAGTGTGAGTTCTGTTATTCATCCCTTGGTGGTCTCTCGGGCCTCCTTCTGGCCGGCTGCCAGCTTGGCCTTGGCGGCGGCCTCCTCGTGCTGCTTGAGCTGCTGACCTGCACTTGCTTATTGTGACTCTTTTTTTGAAGCAATCAGTTTGCTGCGATGCTTTTTATCGAGGCAGCCGCGAATGATGTCTGCCGTGAGAATGCCTTCTGTCTCGACCTGCTCTGGAGTCTGTTGCTCTCTCCGATTCAAAGGGCTACAGTGATCGATCTCATGCTGCATGCGCTACATGCTGGCCTGCTCTGGATTGAGATTCATGGTCACGGGGCCAGGAGTGTCTGCTCCGCCAACTGGTGTCGGCGCCTCCGTTCGGGTCATCTTGGCATCCTTCTGCAAGTTTCCGACTAGGCTTGGCAACTATGAGCCAGACCATGCCCCCCGGAATGCCGGTGGGGGTGGAGACACCGCCCGCGGGGGTGGCCTTTGACACGCGACGCCGCTCCATGAGCAAACATCGCACAATCATACAAGAAACGAGACGTGCCGTGTATTACTGTCCCACCGTTGAGTCACTGGGATGCCCACAATTCCCGCAGGTGTGTGCTGGCCGACTGGCGTTGCTATCCCACCAACTGGTGTAGCCTCATGCCATAGTATGCCAGCCCAACACATGCGTGTGAAAGCCATCAATCAAAGGTATGGACAATTCAACGTGCAATGCAGCTCAGCAACAATGCCACCCACTGGAGTGGCGATGCCACCTACTGGCGTTGCAATACCACCTTTTGCAAGCATATGCAATGCGTAGGCGAAGAAAGAGCAAGTCTCAACTTGGGTAGAAAACCACACTGGCAGTGGTACTTAGGCGCCGACCGACTGGGGTCGCAATTCCACCAACCGGCCTTGCATGGACGCCCCTTTTTGCTGTGGCAATGCGTCCCCCTGCATTTCCTGATGTTTGAAAAACTGCTGCATTTCCTGAGGTTTGTTAAAAAGCTCCGCCAGAATCGAAGGTTTACGAGGAAGCAGCTGTTTGTCTTGGCTGCAGTTCCTGAGGTTTGTTTAAAAGGCCCGCGATAGTCCGTGACAATCGAAGGTTTACGGGGAAGCGGCTATTTGTCTTGGCTGCATTTCCTGAGGTTTGTTCAAACGGTCCGCCATAATCGAAGGTTTACGGGGAAGCGACTATTTGTCTTGGCTGCATCTTCTGAGGTTTGTTTTAAAGGTCCGCCAGAATCCAAGGTTTACGGGGAAGCGGCTATTTGTCTTGGCTGCAGTTCCTGAGGCTTGTTTCAAAGGTCCGCCATAATCGAAGGTTTACGGTGAAGCGGCTGTTTTGTCTTGACAAAAAACCCTTCAATCCCAGAGGGCCTACAACGCTACAGTGAAGGCTTCTGGCCTGGCCAAGAACCTTAAGCTCGCTGTTCTGTAGAAGTGTCGCGATAGCTTATGATAGGTACTAGTGGTACCGGTACTGCGCCTTGAGGGTCCGTGTGAGTTTCTGTGGCGAAGCGGCTCCCAGACAACCACAAGGACAAGACAAGCATGAGCCAGCACCAGCAAGCATCAGCAAGCACGATGTAAGCACGCAATCTCAGCTTGCGGCGTGTGAACACCACCCCCGACGGGCGTGCCAATCCCGCCAATGGGAGTCCCGGCACCAGGTGTGCCCATGCCGGGAGTTCCCGTTCCGGTCCCAGTTCCGTGGCCTGGCACCAAGACACATAGGAGTTTTTACGGAGCGCACAGGAAAATCACTGAGGTGTGGCGCCTGCAGAACCCATGCCCAGTGGAGTTGATATTCCCTGAGGTGTCCTGGTGAACGATGGGAGGCTTCATGCCGCGAGAACTCACAGGACTGCTCTCAACCAGCACTCCGTCCTGGTGCCCATTCCGGTGCCAATGCCATGGGGCCTCAAGTAGCACGTGACAAAGCTTGAGCAACCCATTAAACAATGACCTTGCAGAGGCTAGACCCTGCCAGACCTGACACGATCACGTGGGCCCCGCGCGTGGAAATTCCGTGCGGGGTGCCGATGCCTGCAATGGGGGTACCTGACCCCGACCAGTTGCCCGCCATCGCGGCGCACAACGCAACACCATACTCGTACACCAGAGTCGCTCTTGTTTTGTGAAGACACGTGTACTTCTCTGAAGGGCACCAATGCCACCGATCGGAGTGCCAATGCCAGCCACCCTTGGTAAGGAGCATCCATGGCACGCTCAGCATGTTCACCCGTGATGATCCCACCCGCCCGCTGTTTTGCCGAGATGCGGAGTGCCTGTACCGGAGCTGCCCACACCTCCAACTGGCGTCGAGGAGCCACCTCCACTCCTCACACCAACTCAACGTAAAACAAGGTGAATCTTGTTTGGCTTGCTGAATCCCAATCCTGCTGCCAACTTTGTAAGTGTGCGAGGTAGGGTAGACCTGACGGCATGCAGCTGACCATCTTCCAGTAGGATCGTCACCACGAAAGCACAGGCCATGATGATAAATGCTGATGAGAAAGGTACGCCCTTCTTCGCGGATCTCGACTTCTGCTCCTCGAGGACCTGAAAAGAACCCGAGCAATTCACTTGCAAGAAACATCAAGAAACCCCACCTCCCTGTGCCTTTCGCACCTTTCGCATCTCAAGTTTGAACTTTGAAGGGCCTGGAAGAGCTGCGGAGTTGGAGTCAAGGAGGCCGAGCTAATGCCACTCACCTCAGGCATTTCACAGAAGCTCATAGGGGTGCATGTCGTGAATCTCCAAGATTCCAAACAAAGCGACACCCCATTCTGTTTTTCCCAACTGCTGCTTAGGATGAGTGATGCTCTTGTACCACACGTGATGGCTGGCAATCGCTTGTGCATTGTATGGATGTGTGTGGACCTTCGCAGAAGAGAGGGCGCACTCTGGAGACTGAGCGGACTCAGGCCCGTGCTGAGGCGATTCCGCCCTTCTTGCTTCGCGTGCCCGTCCCAGGCCTGGAGCCACGGCTTGCAGTGGCGCGCAGGAGAAAGTCAGAGAAAGCCCCAAGAGCCCTCGATGAGAACACGGCGTGTCCATGCCGCTGGTGATCGAGGACACGCCACTTATGCTGTGCACCCCATGTGACCTGAAGCAACGTGTACGTCCATCGCTTGCATCTGTTTCTCAGAGCATGCTTGGGATTCTGGCACCACAGGAGTTGCAGAGCCAGAGCCCACCAGCGGAGTGGCGGTGCCGAGCATTGGGGTGGCAGTGCCATCTCCCCTGACAGGGCAGAGCAGAACAGGGCAGCACACGAATTGTACATGAATTGTGCCTCTGCTCTTCGACCTCTTCGTCCTCCTCCTACGTGAAATGAACGGGCTTTTGGACGGTCTTAAGCCTTATTCCAACGAGAGGTGTTGCAGTCCTCCTCTTCAAAATCATCCACCTCACCCCAGAGGGTCGCATCCTGACAGTTTGGGCATCTCAGGTCTCAGGCTACTCTTCGCGCAGTCTCGGTGGAGCTGATGTCCCATGGCCTCCGGACCGGATGGCGCAGGTGCCTGGCTCTGGAACTGTCACCAGCGGTGAGCAGGGCAGCGGGGAAGGATCGTCCCATGTTCTGTGCACAGGGCCTGGTCCTTCCAGTCACCATACAACGGGTTGCCGAACCTGTCCATGCCCATATACATCTACACATGCCATGGCCAATACACACGCTTTGACAAACCAGCAGCTGCAGCAAACATCCCCTGCTGTGGCTCACAGCTCGGTTCTTGGGCACATGCTCATCCACAGGCGGCTTCCCCCATCCGCCAGGGTGATATCCATACTCTGCACCCTGCAAGAAGCGAGAACACTCAGGCGCAAAGTCACTGGCAGAGACCCGCCTGCGGAATTGGTGCATTCAGCCCCGGAATTTTCAGGTTGGGGTATGCCGGAGGCGGCCCATAGCCTTGTGTGCTGACAGGTTGCTTGATGGGAGCCTTTCGAAAGATCGTCTGCACAAGCTGCCCTCCAAAAACTTGAGAAATTTTAACTCCTGCGACATCAAGGTGTTCGTGTCGAGTCTATCGGTTAGCATTAACGTCAATATACATATCATATATACACCTCAGCGAACTCTGGCGCTTGTCACCATACTTCGTTCAAGAGACACTCTTCGAGCGTTTCTCAGGCAACAGTGAGGTTGTACTACAAGAGGCTAGCCTGCAAACTGCCTTTCCCAGCGGTTCAGATGGCACGATCAGGCTGGCAGCAAGCCTCTGGCGAACCTAGATACATGTCAGAGCCCTGGCGCGATCTGGCACGATCTCGGATCAGCCGAGATGGCCGCGCCGGTGTGCATCTGACTGGGCCCATCAAAAGAACCTCGGCATCTTCATGGCGGGCATTCCAGGCATCGCAGAGGCCATGCCCGGCTCCGACACAGGCGACAGATCCTGCAAGGGATGCACAAAATGCCTAGAGGAAACAGCGGCTCTGACAACTCTGTCAATGACCAAGATGAACGTGCTGAGAGAGCGGGAGAGAGAAAGAAGGCCCGCCCCCAACCGTCCGAACACTCCCACTCAGAGGACTCCACCTGGCCTTGGCCTGCAGGTGTGAACCTCGGTCCATGGACAGCACTACTTTGCGGCTGCCAACTCGGTACCCAAAAACACTGTCTCTACCGTAGGAGTCCAAAATCTGCTGCCAAGGCGCCCTTGTGCACGAAAGCGCTGAAAGCGACATGATCACCTACCTGCCACGCTCGACATGTTGCCCCTGCCTACTTTGGCCCTCTTTCACAAAGCACGTGGCTCACCGTACCATACTGCACTGCATACCCTACTACACCACATGTCCAACTCCTCCTGCATGAGCGCCGATCAGCTTATCTTGCATGGCACTAGGGTGGCCTGGTACTCCCCAATGTGCTTCTGGTGAACAAAGACATCCCCATAGCCCTGCTGGGCCAAGCTGTCGCAAGTGATGAAGCCAAAGCCTCTTGCGGGGTTGAAGGCCTTGACCTCAAATGGCAGGGGGCTTTGATGGATGCGCTGGACGTAGGAACACACATCCCACATTCGCCTCCTAATGGACTCCTAGACTAGCTGAGAAGTGGGAAACATGGAAGAGGCTCCGTTCCCACGTACTGCCCCAGCTCCTGATCTGGAATGTGGCCAGGCATGCCAGGCCCAGCACCCCCAGTAGGCACCAGTCCACCTCCACTTTGTCCACCCATCCCCTTGCCTCCATCCATTCCACTACCATCAGCGACAGCCAACTCAGCGGGGCTGGCTTCTTCCAGATTCTTGGCCTGAGCCCTGCCATTGTGCAAGTACACTGTACATCTTACAACTGATCCTGGCCCAAAGGGACCGAGATTGCTGGAGTGCAGGAACACATCACCCTCGACTCTTCCAGCCAGAGCGGGAATATCCATAAAGCCAAATCCTGCCAACTGGCACATGCAGCATCTTGCAGCCGCAACCGAGCCCTACTCTCGGCATGCAATGGCTTTCGAAGCCCCGCAGCCCCGCCTTTCTCTGCGTTGTAGTTCTTGATGGTTCCCACGAAATGTCCAAGATCGCCAAAGGCTTGGCCACCCATGCCTTTCACCATTCCCTTCGGCGGGCCTTTCGGCATTGGGCTCATTTGCTCGTAGCCACCCATCATGGCCTCAAAATGGCAAAGCTTCTCCAACCATCAGTTTTGGCCGGGGCGCTGGCTTGGGAAGACTTCGGTGCTAGATTGCTTTGACGCAACAGAGGGGATGTCAAGTGGGCATATTGGCTTTTTACTACGCCTGCTACTGCTGCCTCAGAAACTATATGCGTATGGATACTTGTGGTAGAGGCACTCTAGGACCTTCTAAGACCTTCTAGGAGCCTAGGTCATGCCATGTGCTCTCTTCGCTGCCCTCTGAGTGCACTGAGAGATCCTCAGCGACTGAGCACTTGACCATCATTGCTCCTTTGCCTTTGCCCATGCTGTTGGGAGATGGCGACAGTTCTTCGATGTCAAACGCTTGTGGCTTGCTGTCCTTGTTCAGAAGAATTGCAAAACTAACTTCTGTGCCCGGAGTGAAGCCGCCGATTTGCTTGGCATGCGCAAACACGTCACATCCAAAGACTTGCCTTAGGTGGACAGTGGGACAACATCGGGGCACATCGGGTTCTGCTACACCTGTGCTCCGAAATTTTCCAAAAAAAGGCGAGCTACGAAATGTCCGGGCACGAAATAAATCCATATCCACCATGCGCATTGATTGCCTTAATCACACCTTTCGCTCTGCGTTCCGTAATGGCCTGGGCAAGTGAGCAACAAGAGCAACTCCTGCTCATGTACACCCTACACAATGTGTGGAGTGGGAGGAGGCGCGAGCCTTGGCCGGAGCATAGGTGAGATCAGGGCAGGACGCCGCAACCACTGCAGGGCACACTTGCGGTCTGTGCTTGAGGATCTCAATGATCACTTGTATCAGAGATGCCTCGGCGACTTAGACCCTCGCGGTTCCACCGAACTGCACCACTTGCAGAAATCTCCTACTAGTAGCTTAAAGAAAAAGCAAAACACACAACTCCGTGGCACACCGCTAAGACCATCACAAAGATGTCAAATAAAACTGTCGCAACGCCCGGACACGTCATCTTGAAGCTCTACCAAAGCATCCAGTGCAGCCTGAGCCTTCTCTTGCTCACTCATAATTTTCTCGCATTATTCTCGCATTTTTTGTTTGAACAGATAAGCAGCTGCGGTTGCTTAGTGCTTGTGGTGCCAGTCGGCAAGCGGCAAGCGGGATCATCCAAACACTATCAAACACTTCGAGATCTCGACGCTGCATGTTGAAAAGCCAAGGCCTCGTGGGTACTGAGACGAGCAGAATGCTCATAATGCATCCCTTCAAGAGCCCCCGAGGCATAAGGGATCCAGCGGTGGGCTCCCCTCGTGGATCCCAAGTGCCTCACCCAACTGAGCCAACTCAACGAAAACGCACAACATCTGCGATGTGGGTGCAACTGGCCTCTTTCAGGGCAGCGCTCAGATGGCCGGGCCTGGCGGAAGATGAGAACGTCGCAGCACACTTTCCGTTTCACATGCACTCACGAAACAGGCAACATCCATGGAGCTCCTCAGTCTGAAATAGATATGGAGGATACTTACAGGGAAGATGATAGAAGCACCAGACGAGACTCACCACAGACGACCTCTACGTGCAAGAAAGGATGAAAATGATTCAAACTTATGAGCCCGGAGTGGAGAGTGGCCCATCTCATCCGCGGACTTTGGTGGAGCTGAACCCTGAGTCCGGGCCTCTTCGTCAACATCTTGGTCTCGTACTCCTGCCCAGGCACACAGTTGAACCAGGACGTCACAGCATTGACCATCAGCATCAACACACCTTGCCCTCGTAGTACATGTCATTGTGCTTCCTGACTGCCAAAGCTTGACTGCAGCGCGACTCCAGCTCTCTGGTCATCAGTCATTGGTCCGAACAATCTGGGCAAGTGTCGACAGCTTCGGCTTGGATGCAAACTTGAAGAAGGCATCGTGCAGAACCTTCTCATTGTCATACTCACAACGAAGCACGACATGAAGTATGACGTGCATTTGCACATTTTTCAAATCGCCTGATAGTCAATGTCCAACTTGCCCATCTTCGGATGGACACGTTCTCGACTTTTCTGCTTGAACGACATGTCTGCCTGCCCGAGCTTTGTAATTGAAACATGCGCAAGCGCAACTGCCAGAAGATTGTTGGAAAGGCCTGCTTCTCCATGATGGCCTGATCAAGGTGCAGGAGGACGAGCCAGCATGACGAGCTTACATAGGTTTACAATGGGTTTACAATGGGTTTACAAACACCATCAAGCTGTTTGAGCCATGGACCTGCCGGATTTTGGCAATGCCGGTGGCTTCGATAAACTCCGGCAGTCGGAAGGGGGGCCTTTGCAGATATTCCGAGTAACAAGGGGGGGCGGGGGGGCAGTGCGGAAGCCAGCCGAAGTCCGCAGAGCAGAGGTGCAGACTTCTCGACGCCACGCTTTCCAGCCATGTACTTTCGTTTGCCTTAGCAACACACATAGCCCCTCCACTACTATGGCTCAAGCGAAACGTGCTGCTAACCAACTCCAAGCTTGCACGGGACAGCGGGTTGGAAGCCGAGTTCAAGGCTGCTCCAATGCCTGGGAACCGGGACGGTGTTGCGGTACGCCTGATCCAAGAGCTGCTGCCCCGAGCTCGTTTGGAATCCAAGCTCTCGAGCATTCTCGAGCCTTCAGGTACACCAGGAGTCGAGGATCCGATGCCGTCGTGTCCTCAAAAAGGGCCCCCCCGCAACCTTTTCGGTGTCTGTGAGCCATGCGAGGAGTCGAGGCGCGAACCCAAACTTCGACCACGTCCGGTCTCTTGACCAGGGTCTTCAGCTCCGCGACAGACATTCGGTTCTGAACCTGGTGATCTGCTGGTGATCTGCAAGGACACCCTCAAGGACACCTCAACCATCCGAGTCATCAAAACAGCCGGCGGCGCTCGTCGCTTCTTCTTGGAAATCTTGCCACCATCTTGATCCTCATCTTCACTGTCCTTGCCGCGAAGCTCTTGGGAACGTACGCATCTGAAGCCGATTGAGGCCATGGCAGGAACATAACGAACCCGAACGCACGTAGAATCTAGCCCTAAACCCTAAACCCTCAACCCTAACCCCTAAACCCTAAACCCTAAACCCCAAGCCCTATACCCTAAACCCTAAACCGCGTGTGGCGGTCCTCGGCTTCCTCCAAAAGAGATGCCTTCGGCTTGGCCCGCCTCTTTGGCTTCTCTTCGTCCTCATCCGGCTCCTCCTGCGTGTTGTTTAGGGTTCAGGGTTCAGGGTTCAGGGTTTAGGGTTTAGGGTTTAGGGTTTAGGGTTTAGGGTTTAGGGTTTAGGGTCTAGGGTTTAGGGTTTAGGGTTTAGGGTTTGAGATTCTGAAAGAGTCAACCACTTTGGGGTGAGGTTCTTCGTGGTGAGCGAATGCTCTAGTTCTGTGTGGTAAGCTTGATCCTTGATTGCGAGCGCCTGAAAGGAACATCATAAGGAATCATAAGCCAGATGCATGAGGCCTTGTTCTCTGGCTCGACATACTTGAACCTTTCCATGATCGCCGCAAAGGTTTCGTCTTCGGGCTGGTCATTTCCAGCGAGAACTTCAGGTATCACCTGCGCAGTACTTGTGCCCACATCCTCATGTGTTGCATCATCTTGTCAGAAAGCAGATGCTTCAGGCCCCCGCGTAATCGACCTGGACAGGGAGTCGCATCGATGCAGGACCCAACCCCGTCAGTCAACAGACTGCTGACCTCGTACGCTGGTAGAAAGACCATGAAAGGCCCACCTCCATGTCATCCTCATCCTTTTTGCTTGCAGTGCCAGGAGTGCGTCCAGGCGCACCAGCCTAGACGTGCCGCTTCAATGAAAGCAGCGACTTCATTTGCCAAGGCATCGAGCCCCTGAAAGTCATGCAGACAAGCGGCTTTGCCCTTCGCACCTCCCTTGGCACCTCCCTGAGCGCCTTCAATCGGAGCATCCCAACATGACCCAGAAGAAAATCTCACCTTGCAGTGCATTGCTGTTGCAACAATGCGGGGGGGCTGCCTTTTCCTCCCTTGCCCTTGGTCGGTAGACCTGAGGCTTTCAGCTCCTCCGCTTTCGCTGCCTGCCGCACAATTTTGCGTTTTGCGAAAAGGCTGATTCCCAATCATGTGCTGGTCAGGCGCCTTCTTCTTGTCCTTCAGCTTCTTCTTTTTGTCCTGCTTCCTTTTGCGCTCTGCTGCTTCTTTTTCCTGAGCCGCGTGCACTTGCTTACTGGCAACAGACCTCGACAAGATGTAAGGTCCAGACTCTTCTCTTTTTCTCGGCAGGATCTAAAGCAGCTGCTTCTGCAGCTGCTGCTTCGGCTTTGCGTCTGTCCTCATCCGCCTGCAAGACACACGTGAGACATGGAAGCAGTCATTTTTACGAAAATCCGGAGTGTCAAAAGCCTTTGCTTCCTCGGCAGCTCTTGCTTCTTCAGCCGCTTTTTGGGCCTTGGCCTGCAGTTCTCACAACTCCCACAGCTCACACACGCAGAGATCCGCACCAGCGCAACGCTTCGTTTCGACACGTCGAAACTGAGACTGCACCGCTTTCTGGCGAACCCCTGCCTCTGCAGCTTGCTTCTCTGCCAGGGCCTGAAGATCATTGCCCCCTAAGACCCCGGACATGAAATATACTCTCGTGGTCTAAACGAGACAAGTGAGTCACCTTGCACAACTGAGCCGGAAAAGACAACATGCCTTTGCTTCTGCAGCTTTTTTGGCTTCGTCTACTTCCTGCTTTGACTTTTCCTGCCATTCTGGTTTAGGGACAGGGAATGCGATGAAGGTTTCGTGCAATCAAGGTTGGGTGCGTAATTTTGGGTTACGGCGATCAAGCGGCTTTTTCTGTGCTCAGGGTAATTCTTAGAGAATCCGTCTCAGATTTCGAGTTTTCTGTCTGGCCAAGGTATACGGTCAGCAGGTTCAGGGTTGGGTGTTGAATCTCCCTGGCTATGCAGCAACATTAAAGTTGCAGTCAACAAAAAGGGCGATGATAAACTTGATGGCACTGATCATCGACCCCTCATGACCTTAGTGTCGGTTCTCTCCAAGCTACCATCCAGCTCTAAGCCTTTAGGGGCTTAGGGTTTAAGGCTTAAGGTAGGATGAGGTGGTCCTCAGGGGTCATCACGCGCCCAGAACTTGGAGTTGCTCCGCTTGCGGTTGGCCCGGCTGCGGCGGGCCCAGTTGCGGCGGGCCCGGCTGCTCCGCTTGTGGCTGCGCCCGCCTTCAAAGATGAGGGAGCTCGGGACAAAGGCCTCTACCAACTGTACAGATTAACAACGTCTTGTCGGTTCGGACGTTTCAGATGAAGCGTTCAGAACCCGCCTTGCGGCACCTTGATTCGACCTTGATGTCCTAAACCCATGCCCAATATCCGAGTCCCGAAAACCCCAAATCTTCAACGCCTAAACCCTTGGGGGTTTGCGTAGGCTTCTTCCCGCACTCGCTGAAATCTGATGTACTACTTCGGTCCTGATCTGCTACCATGCACAACTGTTGCTTCGCACCCGTGCCCTTGGGCTCTTATGCACATGTGTTTGATGTCGATGTCTTTGCTGTGTTTGTTTGGGGACAGCAGTTGCGGTTTTGCGTCGCTTTGTTAACGAACAAATTGTGCATGGCAAAAAGAGGTGAGCCATGAGGCAGCCCGAACACCCAAGAGTTCAAACGAGCCCCCAACTGCAGAAGCATGTTTAGTGTTGGCCAGGTTGCGGCGGGTCCGGTTGCTCCGCTTGTGGCTGCACCCGCCTTCAAGATGAGGGAGCTTGGGACAAAGGATGCTTTTGCCAATTGTACACACAACGTCTTGTCCCTTCATGCTTTTCTAAATGAAGCGTTGACAACCCGCCTTGTGGCAGCTCGATGTCCTAAACCCATATCCTGACATTGACACCTTTAAACCCTTAAACCCCCTAAGGGGCTTAAGCTTCAAGAAACAATACAGGATCCCTCTCGCGGAGACAACAGACCCACGCGCGATGATTCATTCATTGGTACTGTCTTTTCGGCACATCGCATGAACTCTTTTGTCATCGGCTCCAGATGATCTCAACTACAGCATTTGTTGATCGCTTATCCCTTGGCTGCACTTAGGAGGCTAGTAAAAAATTAAACTTTTAGCTGCCTTATTAAGAAACCCAATGAACCCAAAAAGGCTAAAGATGTAAAGTTACAGTAAAGCACCACAAAGATCCGTTCCAGATGCTGCAGATTGCAGCTGTTTTTTGCTTGTGAAGTATAGCATTTGGGAAGCTATTGGGGCGCAGCGCCCCCCCCCCCCCTTGCAAACACAGTGCTTGCATGATTCCATGATGGGTTGGGAAAGGGTTCATATGGTTCTGAGGGAATTTCTACTGATGGCGCGACATGCTTTGAAGCAAGCCTGTGCTGCTGAATAAGAACAGGAGGGTCACAACGCTTGCATGATGGGTTAAAAAGTTCTATGACATCTCATAGACTCCTAATGCTGTGAATGATAGTGTTCCTGTTTCTTCGTGTAGCTCCAAGTGCTCTCACTAACAGCGCGATATTCTTTACGAATTGAAAGAGCGGCGGGGGTTGGGCGAGGGGGGCGACGCAGCATCTACATGATGGCTTTGGACTCATATGGCTCTCGAAGAGCGAAGGGGTTGGGTGGGGGGCTTGTGCGCGGACCCCTCCATTTGCAAACACAATGCGGAATGGATTCATATGAATCGTATGGCTTTGAAAAAACTTCGGTACTGCTATGCATTTCCTGCTTACCTTGTCTTTTGCTTCTTTTTTCTTTCTGCATGTAGTTATCCATCTTTGTTCTTCCTTCTTGATGTCTGTATTCCTTGAATTATACCTTTCTTTCCCTCTGTTTTCTGCCTTCGGTTCTGGGCCCTGCCCTCCCTCGCCATCTCACTCAAAATAGTAGCTTTAATGTTGGCCCGGCTGCGGCTGGTCCAGCTGCTTCGCTTGCGCCCGCTCCCGCCTTCAAGATGAGAGAGCTCGGAACAAACGTTTGCTCAACCAATCATCCTATCAAAGCCTCAGCCCGCATCACCGTGCTTGCTAAGGCCGCAAGAAGATCAACGAACAAAAGCAAGTAGGGGCGATGAGTCAGGGCTGCTGTAGTCATTGGCACCCCCAGTTCGACAAGGCACGGTTTCGGGTCTAGGGTTTCGCACCTTCGGTTCCTGCAGCCGACTCCCGCAAGCCAAAGACATTAAACCCCCAAATCACAAAAGGGGCTTAGGGTTCAGGAAGCAAGCCTAGGACCTCACTCACTGGTATCTTTCAGTCCGTGAAGCACCAGACCTACGGGCACTGATTCATGAATGGGTACTGTCTTGCAGCCAGTGTTGTACAGCGTTGTTGGTCTACCGTCACTCTGAGCCAAGTACTTGTTGAAGCACGTCGTACGACGGAAATTCTCAAAACTGCTTGCTCAAACTTGTGACTTCGCTGTGTCTTGTGGAAATTCAAGAAGCAGCCCGAACACCCACAGGTTCAAACGAGCCCCCAACTGAAGAAGCATGTGTTAGTGTTGGCCCGGCTGCGGCTGGCCCAGCTGCTTCGCTGGTGGCTGACCCCGCCTTCAAGATGAGGGAGCTTGGGACAGACACACGGCCTTTGCCAGTTGTACTACAAAAGTGCCGTCTTGCAACAGCCTTACACCTTGATGTCCTAAGCCCCAGTCCCGCACTCTTGAAGACTTAAACTTGCCATACTTTCAAAATCTATGAAAGGATTTAGCGTTCCAGAAGCAAATCAAGGACCTCAGTCGCTGATGTCTGTAAGTCCTTGAAGAAACAGGCCTACGAGTGCTGATTCGAATTTCTCTGCACATCTCATGACTTCCCTCCAAGCGGCGTGATTGTTGAAGCACAAACAACAGACCAGAAATGTTCAACACAGCTTGGTGCCTATGTTACATTTTGCTCATGGTCGCTGATGCACATGTCTTTGTGTCCTTGATGCTGATGGCTTTGCTTTATTGCTGTCTCTCCCTAAGGACGTCAATGGCGGTTTGGCCCCAAGCCAAGAGCACGCAAGAACTACGTGTGGAAAAAAGACAAGGAAAAGGTGGCCAAGAAGCAGCCCCAAAGTCAGACCAACACCAACGGGAAAAAATCACTGATATTGGCCCGGCTGCTGCTGGTCCAGTTGCTTCGCTCGTGGTCGCACCCGCCTTCAAGATGAGAGTGTGGGGACAGCCGCTTCATAACCAATTGCACTAACAAAGTCTCGCCCAGCATCGGTGTGCTAAAGTTGCGAGTGGTCACTAAACAAGTGCACGAATGGGGCGACCAGTGAGGGCAGTATCGACAACTCCGGCAGGGCATGGCCTCGAATGCCTGCTTCGTGTTTGAAAGTTTAGTTTTGACAACCACCTTATGGATCCCAGATTCTAGGCCCGGGTCCCCCAATCCCAAGACCTTGCAAGCTTTAAGCCTCAGGAAACAGACCCAAAACTCTACTTGTTCGTTTTCTTTCTCTCTTCCCATCTCCTCTTCTTCTGCTGGGCCCCAAGGCCTTCTTTGTTTGCTTCTTCTGATGAGCATGGGAGGCAAAATCGCTCCCCTCTCCCTCGCTCCCTCTCTCTCTTCCTGTCTCTTCTTCTGCAGGGCATGAGGGCCCAAAGACCCCCCGCGCGCACAGGCGCGCCCAGTCCACACATGGTCCGACTCTTGGGTGAAATGCTATGACCAGAACCGTGATCAACTCTCTCTCGCTCTCTCTCTCTCTCTCTCTCTTCCTTCTCCTGCGCACCCAAGGGGGTTGCCCAAAGACGTGCCCGAGTCAGTTGGTGAAACTTCTCCACACCATTGAACCAACCCGGTCTTCCTTGGGTTGCCCATCGAACAACGAAACTCCTTCTCGTTGCTCGCTCTATTTCTTTCGCTCTCTCGCTCACTCTCTGTCTCCTGTCTCTCTTTCTTTCTTTCTCGCTCCCTCTCTCTCTATCTTTCTTTCTTTCTTTCCACTTCAACACGAAGTCGATGGAGTTCTCCTGCCGGGTGATCGAATACCTGTGTGACTATGAAGTTCTGGCCATGTTCGGGGGTGTGCTCATCATCTCATCTATCCCAACTTAGACCCCAAACAGTGAAAGGTCATGTGAGCCCAGAAGTCAAAAAGTGATGACAGTTCACAACGCAAGCCCACATCCAAAAGCGATGCGAATCCAAACATCCAAAAGCCTAGGCAAAAGCGCGATCTCCGACCAAAATGCGAGCAAGCACCCGAGCGCATCGACCCGGCCCCTCTTACCCTGCACGTCGGAACCCCTTAGTATTGACACACTGTTTGGGGGAAAAAACCACGATGCATTCAACGAAGCAAGCCTGCTTGGAAGGGCACATGAAACTGTGGTGGAAGGATGACTTGAGGTAAGCTACTTGATGGAAGACCTTGTAGCGTAGCCTGCTCAGTTTAGTGAGGTTTCCTGGTCAGCAAATGTGGGACCCAGAGCGGTAAAATAGAAGGGCTAACACTGACTGAAAGTGCACAAGCAGCTCGCACATCATGCCAAGAGCTGGCACTTTTCCACGCTGAAAAATGTACCGCACGTCTCTTGTAGGCACGCTCTCCATGATGTAAAGAAGCCTGGTGTGAGAACGCTAGGTACTGGAAAGGAGCACTGTGATATCAGCGTGCAAACAAGTAGTGCGATCGGACTTCCTGGATGAAAGGAGGGCTAGGCTGTCTCTCGAATTTTCAAGGTACAACCATGACTGATGGAAATGTCGGTTGCCGTAAAGTTAAGGTGGACGCCCAACCTGAGTAGGGCACTTTCTATTGGGGCGTGCGCGAACGACGGTTGCGCACTTGCGACCCATCGATGGCTGCATAAAATTCTGAAGATGGGTTTAGGATTTAGGGTTTAGGGTTTAGGGGTTAGGGTTCAGGGTTCAGGGTTCAGGGTTCAGGGTTCAGGGTTCAGGGTTCAGGGTTTAGGGTTTAGGGTTTAGGGTTTAGGGTTTAGGGTTTAGGGTTTATGAACGAGAATGGGCGATAGCTCTCCGGATGCGTGAGGTGTTTCGATTTTACCCTTTCGATTTTACCCTTGGGAATCATATACCTTTCGCAGCAATCTTCCACATGTCGAGAGAGTCACCTTCGCTGTTTGCTAAAATTCTGGAGAAGGCTTCAAGAAACTTCGCACCAAGCGAATTTCCTAATCCCTTCTAACATTTGACTACTCAGATAGAATGATGGGCTATGCAGCCATACGTCGGGCGCCAAGTGCTTTCTTGTTGGAGACAAAGAAGGCTCTGCCCAACCGATCCATATGGCTCGACTTTTAGTTTGGGGGATTGTAGTGGTGCCAGAAACATAAACTTGTTGAACTGCATCATTACCGAAATGTGGCAATTCAAGCCTCTGGGAATAGGGCGGCTCCATGGATGTGAGAAATCGAGGTGATCTCTGTCTCTCTTTCTCCCCCTCTCTGCTGCTTGGGTGAGGATGAGGAAGGTTGGCCAGGAGCATTTTGGGGCCCACTCGGGATCATTAGGGTACCATGCACCGTCAAGATACGGGAAGCAAACGCAGCCCCAAGCGTGCAGCTGACCCCCACATCTGTCCACACCTCATCCGGGCGCTTGCGGCCGCACTTCCGGCAGAACAGCGAGTCCTCCTTGTATATGTTGCCACAAACGCAGCGGGCCTGCCAGGACTTGAAAGTAGGGTTAGCCCTCTTGCTCACCGAGAGTTCGGGCCTGCCGCTTCGTGCCGCACTTCCGGCAGAATATAGAGTCATCCATGTACACATTGCCACATTTTTGGCAGGTGTCCTGCGAGGAGTCGAAGGCTTGGGCTCCCTTGTTCGCTTTCACACAGTCAATTCAGCCGGCATCAGGGTGGGTTTAGTTAGGTAGCGGCGTAAGTAAGCACAAGGACCCAAACAACCAAAACGTGGACAACCTTAAATAAACAAGAAGCGCTTCAACCCCCCACAGCCAAGGCCTCAGGCCCAACGAAGATACCGCGCCGTATCAGTTTTTAGTAGCAGCGTGTGTCTGCATATTGCTTCCATACTCATGCGTTGTGCAGGCTCTGGGCTTCCAGCCTTTTCGCTCACTCCCTGTGACGAAGTGGCCTCAACAAGTGAGTCTGCAGATCCTTCTCGCACACAAGAATCTGTCGAAACCATATCTGCATATCTGCCATCTATGTATATACAAACATAAAGATATACTGCCGCAACTTGTGAGGTCAAAAGCTGCACAACGACGATGATTCCCACAATCGAACCGAAACACGCCTAGATTCTATATAGATGAAGTGGCACTCAAAAGGGGCGAAAAATATTCTTGTTTCCATGCTGGCATGCATTGCCTGCCTTCGGTGTGCCCCCAACATCCTGCGGCGTGGAAACACAAAACTCAATCACATGAATGCACATAACCAAACTAACTCATGGCCTCGAAGGACGGAAGCTCTTCAGACACCTGTAAGCACAAGCGCATCTAACGGGTCTAGACCAAGTCCCTGATGCAAGTCGGCCTCTTTCCCTGCCATGGGCACGTCCAAGATCTTGATGGCACTGGAGACTAAGAAGTGAAGCCAACAGTTTGCGGCGGATGGGCTCGCATCGTCGCGTTCTTTCTGTGCACGTAACCATGTGACCCTCAACAATCTGTATTTGCAACTGCAAAACATCCGTTGGAGGACCATTGCGATTTGCGACGAGTCGAAGACACATGCTAAAAATTAAATGCCTTTTTAAGTTGACAAGCGTCTCAGCACAAAGAGGTCAAACATTACGGCGGCTAAGCATCAGGCCAACTTATGCTTTGCGCATTTCGCTGGGCTCCAAAGGCATTCACAAAACAAACCTAAACTTTGCAGATTCACGAACCCATCACCCGCGCAACAAAAATCATTGATTCTGTTGGCTAATGCTTCACCATATGCATGGGTATCGAAAAAGCTGCAAATATCCACACGAATACGTCAAAAAGACGCGCAATTGCAAACGCCTGCAAGAAGCTCTTCGCCGGATCTTGCCAGGAAGCAGCAGTACACATCGTATGAATGCAGGGGCTTCTTTTGATGTTTGCACAGAAGGGCCGGTAGGGGTATCATGGGTGTTGCCGAAAGAATGCTTATTGAATAAGAAAGAATCCTCGCCACGACCTGGGGTCGCAGAAGGCAGCTGGAAAGTTGTTGAAGCATTGCTGGAACAAAAGATTCTGTTGAGCCTCCGTGGCGCCACACTTTCTAGGTATGTAAAGTACGCGTGCATGCGAACCTGGCATTGTTTCTCTGTCGTTTGTCATTGGGTATCACCAATGGTACCGAAGCTGCTAATTTCTCTACTACAGTCAACATCGCCCAAGGGGAAGCCAAATATTTTTCGGCCATGACGGATCTCAAACAACTTGAGTTATCCCGAATGTGTGTTTTGCACTGCTGTAATACCTGCCACTGCCCAGAAGGTCAACGGTTTGCGTCAACATCACACCTGTGGGTGCAGCGAGGGCGCAACACGCGCGTACGAACAATGGTTACAATCAACATGCGGTCCCCGGCAAAGTTCAAACCAAGGAAAAAGCGTTTTCCGACCTCCTTCGTGCATCAACACGATGATTGCTGTTGAAAGTTGCACATGTATTGGTCCTTTGTTCAGTCAAGCTTGACTTTCAACCCCAACAAAGCACGTACTTTTCCGAGGGTCAGCTCAGTGTGAGCACTACAGGCCAGCCAGGCACAGGAACATGGCAAAACGCTGAGACACTGAAACAATTGACTCAATTTTGTGATGACAATAGACCTCAGAGGGCGCCCCACATTTTTTCCAAGGCTCTCGGCTTCTGACCGAGCTTGCAAAACTGCATATGGGTACCGCCAGTTGCCTTTTTGCATTTTTTTGAGGTGAACTGACAATCATGAGCCCTTCCAAAGCGCGTTGTTCAGGAGGATCTTGGAGCAGAAGGGCCTCCCTGCGAAGGGTTCCTTGCCAGGATTCATGACGAGGAAGGCCATAATCTTTGGCAGGCGAAGACCAAGAGCCACCGACAAAATTGCAAAAGCAACCCGCAGACCATCTGGTCGACCGTAAGTTTTTTGCTTGGCATCATGCCAACGATGCTCCGAGTGGCCACGAAGCTCGGCTGAAAATCTTCCCAGCAGGCTGGAGTGGATTTGGTGGAATTTAAAAATAATGCTCCACTCCTCTCTTCTTCCACGGCTTCGAAGGACATTAAGAAATGACAGGGTGGAATTTAGAACAATTCTCCACTCCTCTCTTCCTCTGCAGGCTTCGAAGGGCAACAAGAGACGAGAGGGGGTGGAATTTCCAATAAGTCTCCATTCCTCTCTTTCCACGGGGTTCGAAGGACGATGGACGATAACCAAACAGAGACGGTGGAATTTAGAATAATGTTCCACTCCTCTCTTCTTCTACGGCTTCGAAGGACATTAAGAAACGACAGGGTGGAATTTAGAACAATTCTCCACTCCTCTCTTCCTCTACAGGCTTCGAAGGGCAACAAGAGACGATAAGGGGTGGAATTTCAAATAAGTTTCCATATTCTCTTTCCACGGGCTTCGAAGGACGATAACCAAAGAGAGGCGGTGGAATTTAGAATAATGCTCCACTCCTCTCTTCTTCTACGGCTTCGAAGGACATTAAGAAACGACAAGGTGGAATTTAGAACAATTCTCCACTCCTCTCTTCCTCTACAGGCTTCGAAGGGCAACAAGAGACGAGAGGGGGTGGAATTTCCAATAAGTCTCCATTCCTCTCTTTCCACGGGGTTCGAAGGACGATGGACGATAACCAAACAGAGACGGTGGAATTTAGAATAATGTTCCACTCCTCTCTTCTTCTACGGCTTCGAAGGACATTAAGAAACGACTGGGTGGAATTTAGAACAATTCTCCACTCCTCTCTTCCTCTACAGGCTTCGAAGGGCAACAAGAGACGATAAGGGGTGGAATTTCCAATAAGTTTCCATATTCTCTTTCCACGGGCTTCGAAGGACGATAACCAAAGAGAGGCGGTGGAATTTAGAATAATGCTCCACTCCTCTCTTCTTCTGCGGCTTCGAAGGACATTAAGAAACGACAGGGTGGAATTTAGAACAATTCTCCACTCCTCTCTTCCTCTACAGGCTTCGAAGGGCAACAAGAGACGAGAGGGGGTGGAATTTCCAATAAGTCTCCATTCCTCTCTTTCCACGGGCTTCGAAGGACGACAAAATTTAGAATAATGCTCCACTCCTCGCTTCCTCTATGGCTTCGAAGGACATTAAGAAACGACAGGGTGGAATTTAGAACAATTCTCCACTCCTCTCTTCCTCTACAGGCTTCGAAGGGCAACAAGAGACGAGAGGGGGTGGAATTTCCAATAAGTCTCCATTCCTCTCTTTCCACGGGCTTCGAAGGACGATAACCAAAGAGAGGCGGTGGAATTTAGAATCATGCTCCACTCCTCTCTTCTTCTACGGCTTCGAAGGACATTAAGAAACGACAGGGTGGAATTTAGAACAATTTTCCGCTCCTCTCTTCCTCTACAGGCTTCGAAGGGCAACAAGAGACGAGAGGGGGTGGAATTTCCAATAAGTCTCCATTCCTCTCTTTCCACGGGCTTCGAAGGACGATAACCAGAGAGAGGCGGTGGAATTTAGAATACTGCTCCACTCCTCTCTTCTTCTACGGCTTCGAAGGACATTAAGAAACGACAGGGTGGAATTTAGAACAATTCTCCACTCCTCTCTTCCTCTACAGGCTTCGAAGGGCAACAAGAGACGAGAGGGGGTGGAATTTCCAATAAGTCTCCATTCCTCTCTTTCCACGGGCTTCGAAGGACGATAACCAGAGAGAGGCGGTGGAATTTAGAATACTGCTCCACTCCTCTCTTCTTCTACGGCTTCGAAGGACATTAAGAAACGACAGGGTGGAATTTAGAACAATTCTCCACTCCTCTCTTCCTCTACAGGCTTCGAAGGGCAACAAAAGACGAGAGGGGATGGAATTTCGAGTAAGTCTCCATTCCTCTCTTTCCACGGGCTTCGAAGGACGATAGCCAAAGAGAGGCGGTGGAATCTAGAATAATGCTCCACTCCTCTCTTTTTTTACGGCTTCGAAGGACATTAAGAAACGACAGGGTGGAATTTAGAACAATTCTCCACTCCTCTCTTCCTCTACAGGCTTCGAAGGGCAACAAGAGACGAGAGGGGGTGGGATTTCGAATAAGTCTCCATTCCTCTCTTTCCACGGGCTTCGAAGGATGATAACCAAAGAGAGGCGGTGGAATTTAGAATAATGCTCCACTCCTCTCTTCCTCTACGGCTTCGAAGGACATTAAGAAACGACAGGGGGTGGAATTCAGAATAATTCTCTATTCCTCTCTTCTTCTACAGGCAGCAAGAAACGAGAGGGGGTGGGATTTCCTCTCTTTCCACGGGCTTCGAAGGACAATGAAAAACGAGAGGCGGTGGAAAATAGAGCACTACCTAGAAGGACCACTTCAATTTCTTTTAGGATAGCACTACGACTCCTTCAGCTTCGATCAGGTTCAAACCTAGATTCAACCTGTTTTCTTGTCTACTTGTCTGACCTCAAAGTCTGCCCCCCACATCATCAAAACACGTGTCTGGCGCGGTGAGATTTCGCAGAGCAGCAGCTTTCTTCATGATCGGGCCAGGTACACTCTCGCCATCATAGTGGCCAAGGGGCATCCCTGCCAGGATACATCTCTCTTTTCTTTTAAGCGGTCGCCCCTTTACCACATCAGCGGCCCAGCGGGCAGGTCAAAAAAGAACTTCTTTTTTTAGAGTCAAACTGTACAAGCCAGCGAGCGTAAAAGAAGTCGTGTCTACAAAGAATCAACCGCAAGCGCAGAAGCCCTACTTAATGCAAGGCCAGCGAAGTGAGACCAAAGAAAACAGGAACCTACCGACACCGATCACTCAGCTGCCCGACACCTATAGCAATGCTGCGCCGCGAAAGAATGGGTAGGCCGTAAGGCAAAGAGCCTCCGTCACCTAAACAACGCGTCCGTAGAGACAGTCCCCACACAAGCACCAGGGCCGTAGCAAAAGCATAGCACTCAGTACACCTTCTTGCGGGTGGGTTGAAAGAAAGTGTGAATGCACACTGAATGGCTAGAGAGGAGTTGCGGGCAGGTTTTGTACTTTGTACTTTGTATGACGCAAACACTGTGGCATCGGCTCGTCTGAGCATGTACAACAAACTGAACCTACATGGTTGCGGGCAGGTTTCGCCACCACACAGTGAGCAGCACAGCCCTCACGCACGCAATGCTGGTAAAGTCACACAGCAAGCAGCACAGCCACTGTGAGGGCGCAGAGGTTTGCCAAACCTCTGCTGGGTTCTCGCCAGCTGATATGCACAAAGCCTTACGTTCTTGCTCTCACTAACCAAAGGAAGCGCACAAATCATGCAAGTGACACAGTTTAAGAACCCAAATAACTTAACTGTCCCGTGCAGTTTTCACGACCGCGCAGACTACAGAGACTGCAGGCTGAGCTGCTCGTTTTCTTAGCCCCAAAATGTCTTTTTCTTGACCCTGCTGTCTTGTTTTGTTTGAGAACGAGCTTTGGGGTCGGAAACTTTTATCTTTTTTTCAACCACAGCACGGGGCCAAGAAAGACAGGCTTGCTCGGGGCTTCTTTCTTTCCTTGTCTCTCAGAAGGCTTTTTTCTTGACATCGCAAGCGTTTTCATTTCTAAACATCTCCCTTTTGGCTCCGACCTTTTCTTCGACCCCGTGACGGAGTTTACGAGAAGAGACTTTGTTTTTTTCTTAACCCGATATGCACATTAAAAACCTTTTTCCACCCCAAAATTTGTGTATTCCAACCCACGTTTTTTAAATCGGATGTGAAAAATGATGCAGGAATTTTAGAACACGCAGATTCTGTCAGCCATCACACAATGCTGCAAAGCAAACATTGTATGAGGGCGAAGATCTGCGTGTTCTCAAAAGTTTCTGCATTATTTTTCACATTTCAAAACGTGAAAGCCTGTTGATCTTTCCATTTTCTAAAAGTTCTTCTGTTTGTCGGGGACGAAAAAGACATTGGTCGTCGGAAAAAAGATTTGGGATTGCAAAAAAAGACATGGAGCCAAGCACTCTTCCGGGCACCTTTTTTTCACATTATCCAAAATGCAGGTTTCAGCACTTTTCAAGGTTTTTAGGTTGAGTTTTCATCGTTTTAAGGTGTCACTAGGTCGTTGTTCAGCTCTCTGCCGTGGTCTCAATTGGAATTTGCTTTCAAGCTCTTTTTGAAAGCATTATATTTTGTTTTGCAGAAGTCCTAACAAAGACTTCACTTTCCTGCCCTACATGTTTCACGCCGTGATGTATAGGCTCAAAGCGCACCCCTCGTGAAAGTCGCGAGTGAGAGGAAAAGAGTGCGGAGAACCTGTGTTCTAGAAAGGTTGATTTTAGCCTTTAAACTTTTATGGTAGCGGAGCTGTTGGCAACGGCCAGCAGCTGAAGAAGCAGATCCAGGGAAAGAAAGTAAGCCCAGCCGAAGGGCTGGCAGCCAGCCAACGGGCTGGAAGGAAGAAAGGAGAGAAGCAGGAGTTAAGGTTTATCAACTACGCCCTGCGAACGAAGAAGTCGTCTTCCGGTGGGCGTTATCACCGGAGGAAGTCAAAGGGCAGCGAGAGTTAAGGTTCATTAACTACGCCTTGCTGCAGACAAGGAAATTCGAGAGGACAGCAAGAGTTAAGGTTCATCAACTACGCCTTGCTGAAGAAGAGCCTTGAGTCTGGACGACTTGCCTAGACCGTCAGAGCAATGGCAGAACAGCAAAGAGCAAACTTTGAAGCAATGTTGGCTGGCATTGGCCAGGCCACAGAAGCTCTAGGAAGAGTTGCAAGCCAAACAGCGGCTCAGCAACAGCAGCTAACAGAAGCAATGCAAAGGCTTACTGAGGCAGCCAGCCAAGGTGCTGCCCAAGCTGCAAGAACCTCACCAAGAAGCTTGGGAGGTGAAGGAGCGCCAAGGGCGCAACCCTCAGGTGTTCCGTTCGACACTGGAGGAAAGATCTTAAAGCCACCGGAAGTGTTCAACCCGGCAACACTAGAAGAAGAAGTCTCTCAATGGAGTGACTGGAGTTTCGCCTCTAAGAACTTTCTAGCGTTCATGGACTACGAATTCCTAGCAGATCTGAAGAAAGCCGAAGCATCAACGGATGCACTGGACATCGAGGATGACATCGATGAATTTTATGCAGCGAACGAAGGACGAAAGATAAGAGGAATGAAGCTGTATTCCGTCTTGAGTAGTTACTTGAAGAATCGTCCGTTGAAGGTGTTGAGAAGCATCGACAACATGGATGGATTTGAAGTCTGGAGGCGACTCACAATGGAGCTTGAACCATCTTCTAGATCTCGAAGTCTGGCAATGGCCCAAGCCTTGGTAGGATTCCCTGCAATGGCAAAGGGAGCTAGCCTAATGGATTATGTCCTCACGTTCGAGAAGTTGGTCAACGAGTACGAGAAGTTATCGACAACGAAGTACGATGACAACTTGAAGATCGGAACGTTGCTGAAGGGCATCCCTCAGAATCTGAAGCAGCACATCATGGTAGGAATCAATGAGAAGACAAGTTACAATGACGTGAGAACGAAGCTGCTACAATACGAAAGAAGCAACCAAACGTGGTCTGCTGAGAACATCTTGGGGTCGCTGAGCGTTCAGGCCCCAGGAACAAGTTCAAGCTCCAAGGAGTACCAAGGACCGATCCCAATGGAGATCGATCGGCTGAAGGGAAAAGGAAAGCATGACAAAGGAAAAGGCGGAAGAGGAAAAGGAAAAGGAAAGTTCGACAAAGGAAAAGGAAAAGGAAAGGAAAGGAAAGGCGGACGAGGAAGAGGCCGCGGCAAAGGTCGTGGCAAAGGACGAGGAAAGTCTGTGAGGCAAGTGGACAATGGTGGCTACGGAAGTCAAGGAAAAGGTTCAGGTGGAAAAGGATCAAGGTCTGGAGTGGAATGCTACAAATGCGGAAAGTATGGTCACTTCGCGTCAGAATGTTGGTCACAGGCGAAAGGAGGAAAGGACTCAGGAAAAGGAGGAAAGTCCAAAGGAAAGATGAGACAAGTGCGCGAAGGCGAAGAGGACTGGAGCCAAGATCAAGAATGGTCAAGTGGCGTATGGAGTGCGCCATCACAGTCGAGCACAAGTTCACACCCAAGCCAGTATCGAAGTCAAGAGCAATCGCAAGTGCGAGCTGCGCAAGCTGCTGAAGGAAGTGAACAAGTGAGAAGGATCAATGAGAGGTCAATGACAAGAATCGAGGAAGTTGATGAAGAAGACGATGAAGAGATCGTAGATCTGATTGAAATGTTTCGAGAATGGAGAAACAAGCCCTACGTGAGAATGGTGAAGACAACAGAGGTTCAAGTGTTCGACATAAGCCAAGGAGATGAAGAGCTGGACAAATTGGACGAGTATCAAATGTGGTACGAAGAAGACCGACCAGAAGTCAAACAGGAATCGATTGAGAATCCAAGTCCAAGTCCAAGTGCTTTAGAAGAAGACCAACCAGAAGTCAGACAGAAATCGATCGAGAATCCAGGTCCAAGTCCAAGTGTTCAAGAAGCGAGTAAGGATCGAGTACGAACGGTGCGGTTACCAGGGTATGAAGACCTGATCGAAGTTGTGCTAGACACTGGAGCAGACTGCCATGTCTTGCCGTTAAGCTATTATAGCGAAGACCTCGGAGAAGTGGAACTTCCAACACTGAAGGAAATGCAATCAGAACGACCGAAGCAAGAACCAACATAACGTTTGAAGTCCAGAGATCCGACGGAAGAGTGATCAAAAAGTCAAGGACACCGCCGTGTTTGGTCAAGTGACCCAACCACTGTTTGCAGTGGGGAAGCTGTACAAGGTCGGATGGGGCATCGAGCCCCAGGATGCATACGGTGCGTTCCTGACGAAGTTCGTGAAGCGGAATGGAACGTCGGTATCGTATGTCCCGATGAGGTTTTCAAGGAACTCAACGGTGACAGACTGAGGATCTACCGAGCGGCAACGGAGAACGGACAAGATGATGTGCGATCTCAGTCAGGAAGCTCACCCTGACGAAGGAACTGAAGATGACATAGAGAATGGCAAGCACGAAGAAGGCTGGTTTTTACCTTACTGACGGCCAGTGAGAATCAATCGTGAACACTACGTACAGCCTTGGAAGAGACGAAGGAAAATGTTCAAGTACAGAACAACGCTGAGGACCAGTTGTGAAGAAGAGCAGATAGTCTGGAAAGAAATGGAGTTTTATGAGTGTCCGAGGAGTGGAGAGAAAAGAGCACAATGTTATAGTGCCAGAGATCGAGAAGTCAGTGGTCATCACGATCATGGAAAGATTCACAAGAAGCGTTGAAGATTACGGAGAGTACAGCAGTCCGTACAAGAAGACAGAAGAAAAGCGTGATGTGGAAATGGAACCACAAGGAAAAGAAGACCAAGAAGAGAACGATGAGAGTGAACGGAAAAGGGTTGAAGAACAACTTCTAAAACTTGGAGAAGCAATGGATGAGAGAATGAAGATCGGAGGAATCAAACTGACACCAGCGAGTACGCTAAAGCAATTGAGGAACGCTTGCAAGTTCCTCAAGGTGGGAAGACAGGAAGTAAAGCTGAGATTTGGCAAAGGCTGAAGGAAGCTGTGGCTTCGAACAAGATGAAGGAACTAGTGGAGATCTTAAAAGGACTCGAGGTTGAGTTCTCAAGAGAGCCAGATGGAGAAGAGACCGGAAGCGCGGAGCGAAGAAGACTACCGAAGGCGGACTGACGCGAAAGTTGTTCGGGCAACAAGAAGTAGAGAAGACGACTTCAAGGTAGAGGATGGGCCCCCCCCCTTTGGGCAAAGGGGGGCTTAAGCCCCCCTTTAAGCCCCCCTTTAAGCCCCCCTTAAGCCCCCCTTCAAAGGGGTCCCTGCAAAGGGGGTCCCTTCGGGGGGTCAAAGCCCTTAAGCCCCCCCTTAAGCCCCCCTTAAGCCCCCCCTTAAGCCCCCCCTTAAGCCCCCCCTTAAGCCCCCCCTTAAGCCCCCCCTTTAAGCCCCCCTTAAGCCCCCCCCTTAAGCCCCCCCCTTAAAGCCGCCTTGAAGCCCCCCTTTAAGCCCCCCTTTAAGCCCCCCTTTAAGCCCCCCTTTAAGCCCCCTTTAAGCCCCCCTTTAAGCCCCCCTTTAAGCCCCCTTTAAGCCCCCCTTTAAGCAGTTAGGGTAGGGCATCCCTGTTTTCCCATGCTATGCCACAACGCCTCAACCGAAAAATCCCTGACCCCCACCCTACACTTTACAACTTTACCACCGAAAAACCCCAATTACCACATCCCTACCTCACCCAATTTAACCAACAATAAACCGAAAATTCCCAACATCTGAATTCCAAACCAACTTTCAAAACCACCCCCTAACTCACAAACCCGAAATTCACGATTTTTGAATTGATAATTCTACTCAACATTCTTTGTTGTTGAATAGAATTTTCATTGGTAATATTTGTAATTATCCTCATACAGTTTGATTATTTCTTTCTGTAATGAAATCTGTTTATCTAAATATTTCATTTCTTTATCAAAATGTTCCTGCTCTTCCTTTTCTATTACGCATTTTTGCTTTATTTCCACGATTTTGCTTTCCCTGCTTTCTTTGATGATTTCTAATTTTTCTAATTCGTGCTTTGCTACTCTGTATTGTATCTCAAACAGTTCGTCGTGAACGGTCATATATTATAAACTATATATTTTTTAAAACTTTTAAAACTTTTTTATACATAAAAAATTGTTTATAACAATTGGCATTCTCTTAAACGCTTCTCTAAATAACTTTTTCTCTGGTTTATATTTTTTATATAGTGGTCGTCTGCTGATGATTTCTCGATTGATTTTTCCATTTCCTTTATCAATGCTTCAACTTTTAATAACAATGAATATTGATTTCTTGCAAATTCATTTCTTAAATTGTCCATTTCTTCTTCAAGATGCAAAGCATTTTCTTTATATATGCTTTTTGTAATATCTTTGCCTGTCGCAATTTCATAAATCGTTTTTAACATATATATTATAAACTATATATTTTTTAAAACTTTTAAAACTTTTTTTATACATAAACATCGCCCTCTTTTTTGATTTCGTAGTATTCCATCGTTGTTGGTTTTGGGTTTGTAATATCTCCGTTGTTTAGTTTTGTCAAATATGCTTTTCTTTTGTTTTGATATGTTGTATCTTTTGTTGATTTTGTTGTGGTGCTGGAAACTGGTGTAAATAGTTTGTTGTGTATTTCTTCTATTTTGTTATTAATATTTTCTAATGTGTTGTTGATATCGTTAAGTGTGTCCTCCAAACCTTCGGTCATATAAAATACTAAACATTATTTTTAAAACTTTTATTTTTAAAATTGTTCCTTATCACTTGCCGCGCAGTTGCACTTCTTACAGTATGCTATGCAGTTGCTTATGGTATGTGTTTGCGAATTATCTTTTCGTTGCGCTGTCAGATTTGTTGTTATGTTTCCGCTTTTTAATTTAACATAAAATTCCACACTGCATTTTTCACAGAAACCGCTTAACCTATCTAACATCCATTGGGCAGTTATGTAGTTCTTATGGTCTATCTTTCTTTTGCCTGCCCTGTCCTGTTCTTTGTAGTTCTGCACCTTGCGCTCTAAATATTTAAAGATACATTGTTTATTAAATGTAGTATCTTTATTATCATCATACCTGTAAAACCTGACCTTATTTAAATCGGTTGCTCTCGTGATTGCCGTCCATAACCACTCCTTAGAAATATTAAAATGATGATAATCAAAGATTGTTATACCCGTGTTTATGCTGGAACCCTGCACACTATGACAAGTATAACAGTAACTAAATATAAAGTGCTTCCTTAAAACATCAATGGGTAGGGTTTGTATATTTCCTTCGTGTTCCTCTTTTAGTTTCACCTTATCGCCGTTAATCTCATGAATAATGTATCTAAAATTAACTTGAAATTTATATTCGGTTGTTTTTAAATACTCCCTGCATATAACCACCTCGCCTATGTCATATTCGTTTTTGTGGTTCTGTTGCCTCCTTATTTCGTTGCTGACCTCCTTGCATGTATCGTTTAAGTATGCTATGTTGTTATTGTTTGTTTGTATGTCGTCGGTGTATTGAAAGTATTTTTCTATCAACTGTTTCGTGTTCACTTTGTTTATAAATATGTCGTCGTATATGTTTGCTAATTTGTCTTTGTCCTCCTGAGTTGTTAACCGCTTACACTCCCGTAAATAAATATGATATTTAAAAATTTTGTTTATGCAGTGGTTTGCATATACTTCGTGGTCGTGTAGGTTAGTTATTTCCGAAACGGGTTTTAATTGCTTACCGTCGCCGGTTGCCACCACCATTAAATCCTTATGTGTTCCGACGAACTCCCTAATTTTATTCAAAACCCTTAACCCGTTAAAATAAATCTCGTCAAACACTATAACATCATAATTAGAATAGTCAAACTTTTCTAATTTTTCGTCGCCGACTGCTATGGAAAAGAATTTGTTAATTGTCGTGGCATCCTTTCCGTATTTTTGAACCAGTTTATTAGTAGGGCACACGAACAGCACTTTTAAACCTAAGTCCCTGATTTTTTCGCATATATAACTTTTACCAGAACCGGCATACTTTGCCCTAATCATCACGTGCTTTACTGAAAAAATCTTCTCTATGATTTTCGTTGTGTCGTATTCGTTTTGTATGTCTATCTTCTTGTTTATATACACTGGTATTTTAAGTGCTGTGTTTTCTTTTATGTGATAGTCCTCCTTGGGCATTATTATATCCTCGTTGCTTTTATTAACCCTCCACTGACCTATGCACTTTGTAGATGCCCCCGATTTAATTCCCAATGCTTCTTTCACTTTGGGCAGGTCTTCGAGGTTTATAACAAATGCGTCGGTTTTGACACTATAAGGTTTAACACCGCATTTAAGTAACCTGTTATAACACTGATACATAGTAAAGTTATGCTGTTGCAACAACATTTCCTTTATATAAACGAACCCATTTGCCAGTTTCGTTTTATCGGATATATTTACTATGTAATACGTCTCTCCATCCGATATTTCGTTCCATTCGGTGCATTCCTCGTCGTCCATTTCATAAAATTTAACTTCCTCTTCTGTTAGTTTGTGTATTTTCCCCCCGTATTTTTGTTGAAAATCCGATGCCTCCTTTAGATTTTTGAACAGTATGCTTTTTTGGTCGGTGCTGTTGGTTCGTTCTAAAAGTCCAAAATTCACCACCGCCACCTGCTTTTTAATTGCCATGTCCTCCTCGTCGTTTTCACTTATTTTTTTGTCCCATAACTCCCCGACTATGTTTTTATAATTCACCGAATGCTGGAACGAAGGTTGTTTATAACTTATGATTTTAATTTCTGATGTGTCCAACTGCTTTAAATACAAACCGTATAAGAGACAAACCTTCTTGTTTAACATTATATTATTTTTCTCACCTGTGTTCTGAACATAATATAGGGTGTAATCGTGCATTTTGTTAAAATCCATTTGTTCTGTATATGGTTGCCACACGTCAAACTGATTAAAACCGAATGTCTCCACAATATCCATAAACGATTTAGTAAATGCTTTGGACATATCCAGTTCCACTTTCGGCATCGTATCCGAAAACTTATGTGATACAAACATACCCACAGGCACTATGGTTTTCGCCTCTTCGTATATATCTATGTCCACTTGGTTATAAAACGATTTATGAAGTGGATTAAACAAAGACTTATTAAAATCAAACATTGCCTTATTCATATTGTTATAGGTTTCTTCGTTGTCTATTGCCATACATCCGTCCGACGATGTTTTTATTAAATTCTGAGTTTTGACTATAAAGGTGGTTTTATTTAATTTCATTCGTATCTCTGACACTATACCCGCTTGAAAACGAATTTTAGGTTCATATCCACCGTTTAGCATTTGAAATAATATTTTTGTGAGGTTGTTGTCCTCGGGCACTAAGTATTTCGTTATAGGTTCTTTATCCTTACTGACCAGTTTTAATATTTCGTAAGCGTCCCTAATCATTATAAACTGCGGCGGTTCTTCCTTTTCGTTTATGTGATAATCGGTCGTTGCTTTCACTATGGGTTTTTTGCCTACATTGTCCAGTTTCTGCTGTATGCTTTTTAGGTTGTTGTTCATTGTGTAGATGTGACTGTTTTTCACAAAAGCATAAAAACATTTCAGATTTTTGTTTGCCTCTTCGGGTTCGTGTCTGTATATAAGATTTTCACAGCAATCAAAAATTCGGGCAGGAACCCTGTAATGTTTAAAGACTTTATCCATTTCGTTAATGGTTGCCCCCCTGCTGTAAAAATCGTTTCTACCGATTATTTCCATAATCCTTTCCCTCGTTAGTCTGTCCCTTCTTTTATCGTTCATAAGACTGTCTTTATAAAAATCGCTTAAAGCATTAATCCAACATTGATTATCAACGTGTTCGTTGTTGCTTATCGCTTCCTTTAGGTTGTATAAGTTATGATTAACAGGGGTGCTGACATAACGATGGTATATAGATATAAGGTTGATGTCGGTTAAACTCTCGTCCATAATGTTAAACTTCTCCCCTTTCTTATTGACTACCTCCACCTGCTGTATTTTAATTGCGTCGAATAGGTTGTCATAGTATTTCGTTAAGTCGTCCACCATTTGCTTAAAGTCCTTGTCTTTGTTAAGTAGTTCTATTACCTCTCTGAATTTTGCATTTTCATTAAAACTTCTTTTGTTTATTAAGTCCTCTTTGGTTTCAAATCTGAAAATAAGATTTTTAACCAGTCCCTTATCAAAGTCTTTTGCTTTGATGGTCGCCTGTCTCATGTCAAAGTTTTCAATGTAAAAGGCCGTTTCAAATTTTTTAAAAGCGGGTTTCACCTTTTCGTTTCGCGGTTTCCTTGTGGTATAAAGTTGGAAGTTTATTAAATATGTGTTTTGACTTTTGGTTTCCGCTAGTCTTTCGTTTAATGGTTTTGCCTTCTTAGTTTTGGGTATGGTGTCCTTGTATTGCTTGAATGCTTTTTCATAGGTTTTTTTGTTCTTAGAGGTTAAACCTTTTATTAAATTCTCGGCGGTTGCTATGTTTCCGATTTTACGCTCCTGATATAACTTGATGATTTCGTTAATTCTTTTTTGTGTGGTTTTGTTTGCTCCTTCAAACACCTTGTCCTTCAATTTGTTAAGTTGGATAAGATTACTCCTGATAAACTTGCTCATACTATACCTTAGATATATAATTATATTAAATGTTTTTTCTTTAAGTAGTTTTCCAAAGAAACTTTTTTATTAATTTTTCAAACCTTTAATAACTCGAAACGCATATATGGGCGACTGTTTCCTTTTACGTAAAATAAACTGTTGTTATTTTTTTGTTCTATTTTTTCCACTTCGTAAGTGTCTTTGCTCCATATGCTGGTGCGTTCTTTTTCTCCTGCTTTTTTTTTCCTGTAAATTTTAACTTTACTGCCTTGTTCTATTGTTGGGTATTTCCTTGTTCTGGTTGCTTGTTGGGTCATATTCTGTGTTGCTTTCAGTTCGTTTTTTTCCTTCATTGCTTCCTTTGGTGTCATTTTAATAGCGGAATGTTCCATTTTATTATTATAGGTAAGCAAAATTTCAAAAATGTAATCGGTCCATTGAATATTTTTTTTGCCTTTCTTCTCGTCTGCCTCTACTCGTTTGTAAAGCATATCTTTAAATGTTCTAATTGCTCGTTCGCTGTGGTTTGCATGTGCTCGCGTCTTGTGGTGTTGTATGCCTTGCTCCTTCAAATAATCCTGTATTGATGTTGTGTTTAATGCGCCTTCGTCGTCTGTAAATAATATTTTTGGTTTACCTCCCATTTTGTTCATTGTCTCTATCATTCCCGATGCTATGTTTGCTTCGTCTTTGTTTTTAATTGGTGCGACCTGCATAAACCTACTAAAGACATCAATCATAATTACACCGACCCTAAATTTTTGATTTTCCAAATCGTTTATAAAAAACAAATCCATTTGAAACTCATAAAAAGGTTCAGGGGCAATAAATGTATTTCTGCCCCTAATCTGTTTCTTTTGCTCCACATTTTCTTTAAAAAAATTATCAATGTCTGCCATTGTTATAGATTTATCTTTTTCTCTTGCATCTTTTAAGGTTTGTTTTTTGCTTCCAAACCCCGACCTATCAAAATAAATCGCGTTTATTATATCATTCTTTTTATTGTGTTCGCTCATAATAAAAAGGATGAGATATTTATGTTAATAAATTTCTTTATTTATTTTCCCGTTTTGCCTTTTACAAAAATATTTTCCTCAAAAATTTTTCCATAACATTAAGTTCTTGATTTGAAAGGTGTTGCGCGCACCGGTGCAGATAAACTTTGTAGCATAAAATGTTTAAATCTAAGTAGTGCGACTTTTTCATATTAAGTATCTTTTCTCGCGTCCAGTTTTTTTGATTAAAATACGACACTTCCCTTCCACCACAAAAGCGGTCAAAATAAGAACTTGGATTTGAAACACAATTCCAATTATTCCCCCACACTTCGTGTAAATAACTGGCACTGTTTATGTTAATGTATTTTACTAAGTCTGTGTCTTTTAGTTCTTTTCTTAAACTGCTTGGACTACTAAAGTCCTTTAAATTAGACGAGTGTTTTAACAGTATCTTTTTTAAATCGCACTGTGTGCACCGAATATATTTTTTAATATCATTGTTTAATTCTATGGGAAGATGGTTTTTACATAAAAGGGCGGTTGTTGTTTTTAAGTCCTCGCACTGCTGACACACCATATCTAACATATATAAACAACATTTCTTTAAATACTTTTTCTAAAGAAATGTTTTTATAAAAATCATTTTTAATTAATTAATGCTGTGATGTATCTTTTCATAAATAAAGCGTCTTCCTTTTTCATTTTCTTATTACAAATCTCACCATAAAAGTCAATAAAAAATGACCTCAAATTTATTTGATGTTTCACCTTCATATTTTCTATTTTCCATTGGTAGTATATTTGTGTCTGTGTCATTCTGTTATTCCAAAACTTCCCATTGACATAAAATTGGATACAACGAGTTATATACCTTACAAACTCCATAGAAAATTTATTTACTTGTTGTTTTGTTTTAGGTGTTGCCAATTCGTTTTTGACACCTTTAATGATATAATGAAAAATTATATTTGTTATGTTATGCTTTTTGGATAGTGTTATAAACCTTTTATGGTTACATCTGTCATCGCACTGTGTGCACCGAATATATTTTTTAATATCATTGTTTAATTCTATGGGAAGATGGTTTTTACATAAAAGGGCGGTTGTTGTTTTTAAGTCCTCGCACTGCTGACACACCATATCTAACATATATAAACAACATTTCTTTAAATACTTTTTCTAAAGAAATGTTTTTATAAAAATCATTTTTAATTAATTAATGCTGTGATGTATCTTTTCATAAATAAAGCGTCTTCCTTTTTCATTTTCTTATTACAAATCTCACCATAAAAGTCAATAAAAAATGACCTCAAATTTATTTGATGTTTCACCTTCATATTTTCTATTTTCCATTGGTAGTATATTTGTGTCTGTGTCATTCTGTTATTCCAAAACTTCCCATTGACATAAAATTGGATACAACGAGTTATATACCTTACAAACTCCATAGAAAATTTATTTACTTGTTGTTTTGTTTTAGGTGTTGCCAATTCGTTTTTGACACCTTTAATGATATAATGAAAAATTATATTTGTTATGTTATGCTTTTTGGATAGTGTTATAAACCTTTTATGGTTACATCTGTCATCGCACTGTGTGCACCGAATATATTTTTTAATATCATTGTTTAATTCTATGGGAAGATGGTTTTTACATAAAAGGGCGGTTGTTGTTTTTAAGTCCTCGCACTGCTCACACACCATATATAATGTTAAGAAAACATTTCTTTAAATAGTTTTTCCAAAGAAATTTTTTAATAAAATAATTACTGCCTCGGGATGCCCATCCCCACACATCGGGGACGAGCATCCCCAAACATCGGGGACGAGCATCCCCAAACATCGGGGATGCCTCTTATTTCAATTTAAAAATGTCCCATCCCCAAACATCGGGGACACCCATCCCCAAACATCGGGGACACCTATCCCCAAACATCGGGGATAAGCATCCCCAAAACATAAAAATTATTCAAAAATATTAAAAATATTTATTTTAATAAAAAATATTATTAAAATAAATTTATTTTTTTGTTGGTGTTGTTTCTTCTTGTTCTTTTGCTGTTTTCTTTTTACTTGCTTTCTTTGGTTTTGGTTCTTTAGGTTCTTTAGGTTCTTTTGGTTCTTTAGGTTCTTTAATTTGTTTTGTTCGTTTAAATACATCTGTGTCTTTTAAAACATTCGCATTTTCCATTGGTATTACTTGTCTTCCTTTCTTTTCAAATTTTACAGTTAATTCTTCATTTATCTCATCCTCATTTACTGCTATTAGTTGCTCTTGTTCTTCCAAAATTTTGTTAAGTTTTTTTCGTCTTAAATGGTTTCGTGTGTTTTCCCTCTTTTTCATCATAAACGTTTCGTCTTCTTTTTTTTTGCGATAATACAATCTTCCATAAATTGCCAGTTGCTCTTTTATCTCTTCCATTGTCATATCCTCGGGCATAGTAGGCATTATTATATATATATTATATATATAATAATTCTTTAAATACTTTTTTAAAGATTATGTATTTAAAGATTATGTATTTTAAAGATTTTATTTTCAAAAATTTTTACATATTTATATTAATTTTTTTCATAAAACATATTATGAAAAAATCCAAACTAATTAAGCAAATGCTTATGAAATGCTGTTGAATGTGTCTTATTACTTCCCTTTCACAAGAACATCCAATGTGAAACACTTGCCGGGGTCGATTGGGGTGGTTTCTTCTCCTTCTTCCAAAAGTAAAACTGGCACACTTGCCCTGTCAGTTTTAAAGAATTTTATTTCTTTAAACTAAGACCATCAGCATTGTTATTAATTTTTAATTATTAATCCATTAATTGCAATTGATATACTTGTTTCAATTCATGTACTTCTCTCTCTAATTTTAAAAGGCGTTCATCTACTGATATTCCACTCCTAAATCCTGTATCAATATCTTTAATTTTTTTATTGTTGATTTCATCTATCTTTCTTTCCAGTTCTTCTATTCTCTCCTCTATTGTTAATGTCCTTGGTTGAATTTCGGGTGTAGTATCTCTTCCAAATGATATTATTGACGTTTCTACAACTTCTTCTAAAACTATTTTCCCCTCTTTTTCATCAATAACTTTTTTCTTATCTTTAATCAAATTTTTCCTTTTGCATTTACATGCGAAACAAGACATACCATCTTTACCAACTTGAAACCCTCCATTGTTTTCATCTTTATTATCTTTCTTTATATTGCTCATTTAAATTACTTAGATTTTTTAACATTTTTAAGATAATAACAAACTGCCTTCAAGAACTCTAACAAACTACGACAACACATTCTATATCTTGGAATTTTTATTATTTCATCTAATTTTTCTATCTCATCTATAACCTCTAAATACTCATCATACTCGCCCATATATTATTAATTATAAAATATTCTATGTATGATTAATAATGTCAGAAATTCCTATTGTGAAACCAATAGACATACCAGAATACAAATACAAAAACTCAAAATATGATATGATGCCATCTCTTCCGTTTAGAGGTATATTGGTTGCTTCTTCAACTGGCGGTAAAACGGTATTGATACAAAATCTCATATTGAATATTTATAGAGGTTCGTTTGAAAGAATATTTATATTTAGTCCTAGTGTCCATGTCGATGATACTTGGAATAGTGTAAAAAAACATATAACAGAACAAATGAGCGTGGATACTGAAAAAGAAAAAACCTACTTTGAGGAATACAACCCCGAAGCATTAAACCAAATTATAAAAACACAGCATAAAGTTATAGACTATCAAAAAAAGAATAAACAAAAGAACTTGCATTCAATATTAATCGTCATTGATGATTTTGCCGACGACCCAAAATTCGTAAGGTATTCAAACATTTTGCATTCTTTATTTACTCGCGGTCGCCATAATGCAATTTCTGTATTATTATCGACTCAAAAATATAATGTCCTCGCTCCGATTGTAAGATTAAACGCATCTGCTTTATTTATATTTCGATTAAAAAATATGAATGAGGTCAATTCTTTTTTAGAAGAAAATTCAGCACTTGTTAATAAAGAAGAACTCTACGAGATGTATAGAATTGCTATAAACGATGCTCCTTATTCTTTTTTATACATAAATACAAACGCCAAAGATATAAACCGAATGTTTTTTATAAAGTTCGAGAAAGCGATGACTATATCAAATCAGATTAGTGAATAACTACATAAATTTATTGCAGGTAGTTTATAATAGACTTTATCGCTTTTTGTTTCTTCCAATTTTTCCACTCTTTCGATTACATCTTTTAAAGTATTAAACAATAATATGTCCGTTCTCGTTTTTTCGTTAATGTCTAACTCCTTTATTTGCTTCATATTTTCAGTAGCACAAGATTTAGATGTTTTAGAACCCATTTTATAACATTATTTAGATAAATATTTTTTAATCGCTCTCACTTTTACTTTTTCCCTTCAATTTATTTATTTCTTTTTTCAATTTATCTACTTCATTTATTGTTGTCTGTAAAGCGCTCCACAAAATCGGCACACATGTTGTATAATCAAACTTCAAATAACCATCGTTTCCTTCTTTTACAACATTCTGCCATTCATCTGGCATCTTCTTTGTTTCCATAAAATCATTAGCAATAAAACCACAGCACGATTTGCCTTGCATTCTGTCATCAATAAAACGATATGTTTTCGGTTTAATATATTTTACTAATTCTACTGCTTTTTTGCTGTTTATTTCTTTTATATCTTTTTTTAATCTTTTATCTGATGAAGGAATCAATGAACCTGTATATGAAAGGTCGCCATATACATCAACGCCTGTATTTGTTGCGTCTAATCTTGATAAATTATTATTACTTAATCTAATAAATCCATCGGTGTCTGGATTATTTATTAATACTCTTTGTGACCCCGATACATCAGTATGTGTTATTTCCAAATTACCTAATAAATTTACTTTACCTTCTGTTAATTGAAGTTCCGGTGTGCTGCCTATCGTTCCGATGATAAAATTAATTGCTCTATCTGTGTCTCCGTTTCTTATATCTAAATCATAATCGCTTCCATTCAATGTTTCTTTGATTCCTGACGAGTGTTGAAAGTTCAAATCGCCCCACACGTTCATTCCTGCTTCTGCTGTTACTAATCCTATACTATTAAAAGTTAAATTATTTGTGACCGCTCTGTTTAATGTTATTCCGTTCGTGTCCGTTAACTGTAGTGCTATTGTTGCTGTCGTGGGGTCGGTTGCTCTGTTTGCCTGAAATGAAAAATTTATTTCATTATTCGTTATTAAATTTAGTGAATTATTGGCATCTGCTCTTCTGTATATTTTACTATTATTCCATATTAATATTTCATTGTTAAAAGTAGCAGCACCGTTAAATCTTACGGTTGAACTGAAATTAGAATTACCGCCATTAACATTAAGAACATCTACTACGGCATTTGCTCCGATTCCTAATTTATTACACCTTACCGCGTTTGAATTGTTCATATTTAAAAATAATTGTTGTGATGAGTCATTCGTGTTATATGCATCAATACTAAAACCTCTGAATCTTAATTTCCCACTATTATTAGCAATTGCTACAACATTACTGGCATCTGTTGTTGGTTTGTAAATTGTAAGTCCTGAATTATTGGATATATTGAAATTATCAGTTTCATAAAAGATATTATCTTTAAAGTATGTTGGTTTAAATAATGTTGTTCCGCCCGTTGTGTTATTGCATTCCATATATGTATTTGTGTCAGTATCGTCATTAGTTCCGTTAATTAATCTGATAGCACTTGTGGTTTCATTAATTGTCAAATCCATTGATATATTAGATTTAGTAGCATTAGTATATCTTTCTATGCTTGTGTTAGAGTTTGTTAATTCAATATCTCCCTTCACTGTTAAATTACCTGTTAAGTCAATGTTGCCTCCTAATGTTAAATTGGTTGTAACATTTACATTATCAACCGCTAAATCGTTATTAATATTAATATTTCCTGATGGATTTAAATTTAAATCTACAACGCTGTCATCGCTTGTGGCATTTGATATAATTCTATTTCCTTGTAAAGTTATATAATTTGTAGCATTTTTAAATACACTTACAATTTTATCTCCTCCACCTGTTTGATTACTAAATAATAATCCTGTAGTTGGTGCTATATTTATCGTTTCGTTGTTTAATGTTAATCCACTGTGAATAATAGTAGGGGCAGAACAATCAATAATAGGAAATGCAGAAAATCTACCAGTAAAATCTGATTTAGGAACTCTTAAATCTAATAAAGTATCAATTTCTGCATCAGTGTATCCACCGCCACCACCAGCACCTGCTATTAATCCATCAACCTCGGTTTTGGTATAATGGTTGGTTGATAATGTAGTGGGTGATACAAAGTTAGAGTTTAACTGTGTTGTTGTTTGATAATCAGTGTTTAGTAAATGAGATAATGAACTAATACTATGAAAATTTGCAAGATTTTTTGTGTCTAAAACAGAAATATCTGCCGTATTGGTTGCTACATTCGTTGTGTTTGTATCTATTAACGATATATGACTCGTTAATGTGTTGTTGTATGCTATGTCTTTTGAAATTAACGGTGCTGTGCTGTCATCTATGTCCTGCTGTGTTATTAATCCTCCTGTGACAGTATTTAAATCATCTTGTGTAATGTATAAATCGTTTATTTCGCTGACACCTGTTGAGAAAATTTTATATATTTCGTTGGCATAAACCGTGTTCAAGTTGTTGATTGACGCCATTATTAAATTAAGTAGATTATATTTAATTTAATAATGGTTTATTTCTTAATCTAAAACCGTTGAGGCGTCTCCGAAAGCTCAAAAACATGTTCTGAAACAAGCGTAACATATACCTGCTCAATTCCTAAGGCAAATGAGTTGTTTGCCCCTTTCAATTTAAAAGTCAATAAGGAACCCATTTTAGTATTCGAGCCGGTAAAATTCATATCAGGTTGCTTATCGAAATTTATTCCTCCGATAAACTTGTCGTTTGCGTATCGGTAAATGTCAATTGAAAAACCATCATAAAACGGAGACATAACATTAACAGCACGACGTAGGAAATACATTGCTTCTGCTATACTTTCTATCGCTTGTTCCGGAAACTTTTTATTAGCAATCTGAACATAATACGAAATTTGTTTAGTGCTGTCGATTACACCTTCTAAATTATCAATTGTAGCAGACATAGGATGGTAAAACCAAGTCCATTTTTTCTTTGCAAAATTTGTGGCGGTATTATTATTATCAATCGCCGAATTACTAAGGGTAAAGAACATCTGAGATAATCGCGTGGAGGACTTAACAATGTTCATATTGATTTCGGTATTTCCTGCCGCGAAAGATTGTGAAAAACTGTGATAGGCAGGATAAACCATTCTAAGACGACCCCCTTTCAATAAATGCGAAACCACGTTGTTATTCACGGAATTGTCGACTGTGATTAGTTCGCAACGAAGGATACAATTTTGAATTGCCCACATGGTAGTTGTGTTTCTTGTGGTAAAGTATAAACCATTGACATCGTCTTCCGCCTGAGTTCCTGCTACCGGCGTTGCCGGATTGATTACGGGTTCTTGTGCATCCGAACAAATTTCAAAAATAAATTCTAACGGGCAGTACCTAATCGGAGGATAATACCCAGATTGAACGAACCCGCAACAAGGTTTGTGTCCCATCCGCACGAATTTACCTTGCTCAATTCCTGTTGTGTTTGCTCTTGTAAGTTTTGGTAAAACGATTCCTCTATCATTTCTACCAGTAGTAGCGGTGGCATTATGTCCTTCAATTGCAAACGCATAAAGTCTATTAATCCTGCTGTCGTATCGAGTCAAGCAACCTTCCTGAATGTCGTCTAAATTTCTTACTTCTTCGCTTTTAAAAGATTTCATTTCTTCGCATACCAAATTGTAATTGTCGATGTCGTTGATTTGTTGTCCTGCCGCGTTGCATCTATAACGGGTAAAGAAGGCGTGACTTTCACCTAAGGGTCGTAAATATTCTCCTGCTGTGGTTGATGTATTAACGACGTCAAAAAATAAGCAAATGCTGGACATATCGATGTAATTATTGTCTTCTCCTGTAATAACAAATTTAATATACTTGTTTCCATTATTACTACTAAAAATGTTTCCAGATACACTGGGAAAATGGACTTGCTTACGGTCGGTGATATACGCGGCGCTTTCTGGAAGTCCGAACTGTAAAGAATTTATCATATTATCCTGTGTTTCAGCAATGACTAAATCCATAACTTATATATTATTTATTAGATTTTTTATTAATATTATTCTTTTTATGAGGATTTAAATTGTTAATATTTTTTGAAATTTGTTTTTCTAACTGTGGTTGTGGCACTGCCGTTGTTTCGGTTTCTACAATCCCCCTAATCATTTCATATGATGAATTGTTTATACTCTTCGTAATTTTATTTTTGAATTGGACGTTCTCCGGCAATTTTCCTATCCTCGTTTGTTCTTTTGGTTTCCTGACTTTGTTAAGCATTATATTATACTTTATCTTAGAAAAACTCTAAACCCAACCCATTACGGGTATTCTTTCATCAATGCCGTGCAATCTGTCGATGTCGTGATTTGATACAGGGTTGAAAGTATTTGTGTCATAACTTATAGCAGCGTTGTCCAAACTACTCACGAGGTCGCCAGTCATTCTAAAACGCTTGTGTTGTTCCGTCGGTCTATCTAAACCAAAGATAGGAGCAATCAAACTTACCACAGGGGCATCGTAAGTTCTCGTTTTATAATTTTTATCCTTAAATTCTTTGTTTAATTCCAAAACAACACTACCGCCCATACTGTGCCCTAATAGTGTATCCACTTGCGGATTTTCCAATAATACTTTTTTTGCCTCCTTATACCTGTCCATGTCTCTAATTCCACCGGTTTTGAGTTTTGTAAAATTTTGTTGCCAGTCTCTTGTAGAAGTCGTGCCACCCACATACATTTTATTTCCTTTAACAAATATTTTATTATCTTTATCATATGCTAATTTAATACCTTGTGTATTTGAAATTTTGCCGTTCGCGTTTAGCATCTTATTTAATTGTGCCTCTATCTTCGTCATTATATAAAAAGATTATAAATATTTTTTATCAATTACATTATATATTATTACACATGAGCATCAGACCATTAACGTATAAAAAGGTTTATGTGAATTCAAAATATCGCACCTCCAACAGTCGCGGCATAAGCGACTTCCAAATAGAATTAAGAGAAACGTTTGAAATACCGGATGGCACAATTATGCAAGTCCACGAAATAGCAATACCGAACACGTGGTATTCGATAAACACAAGTAATCAAAATTTGTATTTTCGGCATCAGATTATCGCACCAGCGACACCACAAGGCATAACGTATCGGCGAGTAGAAATACCAGTCGGCAATTACACACCGCCGGAATTAGCAAATGCGATACAGACACAACTCAACTTTTTCTTTGATAGTGGCGGTCGGTCGAATTCCTACACTGTTGCATACAACACTATATCAAACAAGATGACAGTATCTTCAAATTACGCGGAAGTGCTTTTTATCCCTTTAACCGATGCCGATGTCCCTGCTTTGGTAGGTTCGTTTTCTAACAGTGTCGATTTAAATAACTTGAACTCAATAAACGAAGTGCTGAGTTTTAATGTCACGGTAGGCGATAGTTTCACCTCATCTTCTCCATGGACTACAGGATTTATTAAACTTCTCCATCACCAAGACATTTACATATCCTGCCCCGAATTGTCGAACAATAACTTTCACAGTCCCTCGTCTTTTTCAAACGCCATTGTGAAGAAGGTTCCTGTTAATGCTTCGTTTGCTGGTATTATAAACGACCCTTATGGAATTACAGATTACGATTACGTGAATGTCTCGCGTCGTTCAATAAGACGACTGAGTTTTAGGATAACGGACGAAGTAGGCAACCTCATAGACTTCAACGGCGTAAATCTGAGTTTTTCTTTGCTCTTCCATAATACAGATGCTACGTGAATTATTGTAGAAAATATATAGAACATTATATATATGGCAGAAGAAAGTAATGACATCGGTACCATTGATGAAAAACCAGAACAGGAAGAAGAACCCAAACCAGAAGAGGAGGAAGTGTGTGCAGTATCTGAACCTAAAGAAGAGCAAAAACGAATTAAAATCAGGGAAGTCGCCAAAGAAAAGGCAGAATGTCAAGACTGCAAGAAAACGATGTGTATGAAAACGCTTAGGTATTCCCACCCCGAAAAATGCGAAGGGAAACCCAGCAACGTATTAAAAAAACCGGTTAGGAAAAACAACGTTAAACCAAAAATTAATGTTGAACCATTAGCATCAGAAAATAATTCAGTAGCACCACCGCAATATCAAGAACAACAATTGCCTCCTTCAATGCCAACTGTGCCAAGTGTGCCAAGTGTGCCAAGTGTGCCAAGTGTGCCACAGCAACAACCCTCAAACCCTTATGCGAATTTAACGCAACAACAATTATTGCAATTACAGATGAACACAATGAACGCTGAAATCATGAGAAGAAGACAGGAAAAATCCGCTAATATGTGTAAGGCAATGTTTCAATCAAGAAGTAAAAAATCTAAGTAATAATATATACAAATGGTTCTATATAATAGGTTCAAATTTCAAAAGAACAAACAGCAGCATAAGAAAAAATCTTTAGATAATCCTGTCGTTAATTCATCCGCTGATTTGGTGTATCACCAACAAAACATCGACTATTTACTGAATCTCAAAAAACAGTTAGAAGCGAGAGAGGCAAAAGAGAAGAATCTGGCATTTAAACGCAGACTGTTAGAGGGTCAGATGAAAGCAAACTACGAAGGCGAAATGGCAAGATTGAGAGGGGAAATGCATAATCCAAGAATACCCGAGACTTCACTGGAACATCTGCAAAAGAGGTATGATACATTAAGCGAATTAAGCGAATCTATTTTCTAAAAGAATATATAAAACAATGGTAGTTAAAAATGCCGGAATACAATTTCATAGAAGGTCAAGATATGAAGATATTTTGGAACTGGTCAATGACAACGAAGATGCACTAAAACCCTTTCCGAATAGAGATGCTGTATTTTATAAACAAAGCAATAAAGGAAGTCAGTTTGATGGCAAAGACCATTTGGACAAATTAAAAGTCCAAGAAAAACAAATTGCCGAACGAATTGTCAGAGACCATATGCTGCGCGAATATGCGTCGGATAATGGATTAACACACAGAGCATTATTTACACAGCACGACAGACCCGAACCAGAGCAACCCAGAACGCCGGAACAATTTAATATAGGAACTGACCCTGATGCAACGTCTGTTGCTGAAGAATTCGGCACACCGCCAGAACAACAACTGTTTCAAATCAATGAAACATTAGGAAACATAGCAACAACGCAACAAGGCAACCAACAAGCAATTTATGAAGCACACCAACAGCAGTTAGAAAGAGAAGAACAAGGCGGTTCAGGAATTCTTAGAAGTTTAGGAAGTGGTGCATTAAGTTTAGGAAGCGGAGCATTAAGAGTAGGGGGCAATGTTGCCGGACACATGGCGTCAGGTATGGATTTTGGAAGTTCGCTTTTGGCAGGTATGTCACAGGAAGCAATCAGTCAATTCAATGAAGCAATAATGAATAGAATAAATCCGCCACCGAGACCACTTTTAGATTTTACAGGAGACCCCAGAGCAGGACAATTTACAACATACGACCCAATGCCAATACCAAACATGCAATATTTACAACCCTCAATTGTTTTGCAACCCCACCAACCGAATGTAGGAGCAACGCAACAACCTCTACCAATTGCCTCGTCCAGTCAACCCACAGTATCAGAGTTGCCAGCGTTGCCACCAATACCACGAACAATGCCACAGCGACCAACAGAACCAAGGGGCAAACCCAGACCGAGACCAACGCCGAAAACATCACCCGAACCAACACCACGACCTAATTTTCAACAAGGCGGTTCGTCAAGTTCAAGCGGAAATGCACCACCGCCAGAACCAACACCACCACCATTTCAAAAAGATGTCGATATTAGTAAATCATACAAAGACTCAAAGGGTGCTTTATTTTCTCCATGGGGGACTAAAGGAGATACAAAATTAATAAACAAACTATCAGAATTACCTCTTAATGACTATTCAAGAATAAACCCAAGAGATGTTGATTATCAGACATTACAAACATTATTCAACATAGCGAAAATTAGAAATCAATTATCAATAGCAGAAGAAGAACAAATTAATAAAGTTATTGAAAAAAACAATAAAGGTGGTTCTATTAACGAACAAGAAGAACGAATAATAAATCTATTTAATGATATATTTAAGGATAGAACACCGCATAATGTTCCAAGAAAAACTCCCTTAACTAGAAAAACAAATATGAAGGAAGGAACAACAGAAGAGCAAGAAGCAGCAACTCCTACATTAATCATTCCCAGTAAAATAGGTATTCAAAAATTGAGAGAAGTATTCGAAGAAGCGAACAATAGACACACGATAAATACTAAAACTTATAGAAGTTATAAAAGTTTATATAACAAATGGGTTAAATCTGCCGGAGACAAAGAAATGAAAAAACAGCATTTACAAGAACTCAAAGATTTGTATAGACAACAAATATATAAAAAATAAATAAACTTCAAAACATTTCAATAAAATTAATATCCTTTATTGAAATGTTTTTATTTTGTTTTTTTTTTATTTTTTTTATTTTTGTTTTTTTTTATTTTTGTTTTTTTTATTTTTGTTTTTTTTATTTTTGTTTTTTTATTTTTTGAGGCGTTGTGGCATAGCATGGGAAAAGGAGGATGCAAGCATGAACATGACAGTTCTGCGTTTGGTGCATGCAGTTGCTCAACTTTGTTTTTCTCAGCATTTGGGTTCAAGTTTTTTGCGCTCTCTTCCTCCCTCGTCTCTTTTCGTTCTTCGCTGGTGGTGCGTCTCTTGACTTGAATAGACACGTCAGCATGTTGCCTTTTTAACGTTTTGCAAAACATGTCTGTTTGAGGTCATGGACAGTTCTTCGTCGCAACGTGCTGTCGAACTTCTCAACACGTTGCGAGTTTCTCGACTTAAATATGTTCAGTAAAAAAAATATTTGGTGGTTTTTGCTTCTGTAAGGTTGGCACCGCCGATGAGGCGCCGAGACCTTCGACACTCATAAGTGGCGACACTTGGACTTTTGAAGGGTTTTAGGGTTTAGGGGGGGTTAGGGTTTAGGATTTCTAGTGGGTTCTTTTTTTTGGCAAACAACATAAATAAGGAAGACCTTTGCAATCTCCTCTTGACCGACGAGGAGAATTTAGAAGAAGAAAAGGAGGAGGAAGAAGAGGAGGAGGAACAATTCGTTTATAGGGGAGGCATAGTTAATCAAATAGGAGGGGCGCCTAAAAAAAGGGCACGGGGGAGTGACGGTGGTGACGCTTCGGGTTTTAAACCTGTAAGTGGGTATTCTAATAAGAGGCAACGATGTCGTCTTATTAGCGAAGAAATTCGAACCTCTACAACTCGTATTGACACCTCAGATTTAGGGCCGGTTTTTGACGACGTCGTTGCTTCTTTTAAGAAGTCCCTGACCGCTTCGGAAACCCCTAACAAGCAGAGCATCCTACGTTTATTTAAAGAAGTCGGGAATAGTGAAATTACCGAAGCGATTGGGGCGTTAGGAAATAGCAACAACTTAGGGTTTCGGTTGGGTTATTTGTGTAATATGCTTTACGGGGATGCTGACAATGTTTTAGCAGAGTTGAAGACCCTTATTAAAACGGTTGAGGGTTTGCGGTTGCGGTATATGGAAGGGGTTTTGGTAAACATCTGGGGCGACAGCACGGGAAATATCTCTTGGACAGATTTATATACAACCTTATCTGAAATTCCTATGGATAGGGCACGCCCTAATCGTTCCCGTGCTGTTTCCACAGATGACCCGTTGCCATCAAGAGAGGGTGATAATGATGATAATGATGACGATGATGATGATGATAGTAAACCCAAAAAATACTTTATAGGGGATACTTCCGGGGATATAGAAATGCCCCCTATCAATGAGTTGTCCCTTGACGAAAGCGGTGGTGGTGGTGGTGCGCTTCCACGAGGGCGCGGACGTCCTAAGAAGTCCGGATAAGGTGGGGATGTTAAAATTGGGGTTTTTGTAGTGAAATAGGATGTTAGTAGTTTTATTTATTGTCCCTGAAAGGTGGCGATATACCGATGGGTCGCTGTCGCAACTGGAAATCTGGATGGATGGGCGACCACTTTTTCGCTTCCAGTGGCGACACAGCACTGGATGGGGTGGCATCTTCTGAGCGATGCTGACAACTTTTGCTAATGACACAGACTGCTCTTTCACAGTGGCGGAGTGCTTTTCACAGAGGGGACGTGAGCACTAACAAACCCGTTTCGCTTGTGCGAAAAAAATGCAGATGCGACATGTCAGCAGATTTGAGACCAGACTGCAAGACCCCCTTTTTGAAAACAACCAACCTGTGCGCGACAGGTCAAGACCTACACCGACCCACAGATTTTTTCTGTAAAATAGTTTTAAAGAGATAGTGGTATTATACATATATCTATTTCTTTAAAACTATCGTTAGATTTTTGAAGCTTTTATCAGTGTCCTTTACAGATTGTTCTATGGTAGGTTTGTTCCATAGAATATGTTTTGCCCAGAACCCCGCGGTTTCGTAGTCCCTCCAATCCTGATTTACCTTATGACGGGCAATGTAGCGCTCTTTTCTTTCTGGGTCTTTATGCTTAGTATAGTCGCTGTATCCAGTCGCCCCAAAGGAAACGGTCTTCTTATCATTTATTACGGCATCATATTTCTTGCCCTTCTTGTTGGATTTAGTTATAACTACTTGGTTCATATATATTGTAATTTAGATTATAATTTAGTTTCCTGCGCACCGACCTCAGATTGCGGACTTTCAGGGTTTTCAGGGTCAGGGCATTATCAATTCAAAAATCGTGAATTTCGGGTTTGTGAGTTAGGGGGTGGTTTTGAAAGTTGGTTTGGAATTCAGATGTTGGGAATTTTCGGTTTATTGTTGGTTAAATTGGGTGAGGTAGGGATGTGGTAATTGGGGTTTTTCGGTGGTAAAGTTGTAAAGTGTAGGGTGGGGGTCAGGGATTTTTCGGTTGAGGCGTTGTGGCATAGCATGGGAAAACAGGGATGCCCTACCCTAACTTAAGCCCCCCTTTAAGCCCCCCTTTAAACCCCCCTTTAAGCCCCCCTTGAAGCCCCCCTTGAAAAAGCCCCCTTAGAGCCCCCTTGAAGGCCCCCCCGTTTTAAGGGGCTTGAAGCCCCCCCTTTAAGCCCCTCTTTTTAAGCCCCCTTAAAGCCCCCCCTAAAGTTCCCCCCTGAAGCCGCAACCAAGCCCCCCCCTCTGTGGAGGGTTTAGGCAGCAGTTTAAGAGGCCTAATACTTGCTGGGCCTTTGGGCAGCAAGTTAAGAGGCGTACTACTTGCTGGGCCTTCTGCAGAGGGTTTCGGCAGCAGTTTAAGAGGCCTAATATTTGCTGGGCCTTTTTTGGAGGGTTTGAGCAGCAGTTTAAAAGGCGTAATACTTGCTGGGCCTTCTGCGGAGGGTTTAGGCAGCAGTTTAAGAGGCCTGATACTTGCTGGGCCTTTTGTGGAGGGTTTGGGCAGCAGTTTAAAAGGCGTAATGGGTTCGGGCAGTTGTTTAAGACGTCTAAGAGGCTTAATACCTGCTGGGCCTTCGGTGGAGGATGTAGGCAGCAGTTTAAGAGGCCTAATGCGAGCATCGTGTTTGCAAATGGGGGGGCCTGCGCCCCCCCCCAACCCCCCCGCTTGTTTAAGCCGGGCAAACTCGCGTGGAAGCATAGGAATCATGTCGTCCAAAACAAAACAAAACAAAACATGGGGTTCTCGGCTTAGCCCCGCGCCACGTCACTGCTATGCAAATGGGGGGGGGCTGCGCCCCCCCCAACCCCCCCGCTTTTTTTCTGCCGGGCAAGCTTGCGTGGAAGCATATGAATCATCTCTGAAACAAAACATGGGGTTCTCGGCTTAGCCCCGCGCCACGTCACTGCCATGAACTCTCTGCTCCTTGAAACTCGAGTAATGAACACAAAAAACAAAAGAAGAAGCGAGCGGGGTGGAATTGCCCTTAAGCTCCCCTTTAAAAAGAGTCTCACTTCTCTGGTTTCGAAGACTGAAACCCAAAAAACAAAACAAGATTCGAGGGGGGTGGAATTTAGAATACATTCCCTTCTTTCTTGTCGTAAAGGGAAATGAATGTTTAGAGTCTCACTTCTCTGGTTTCGAAGAATGAAACCCAAAAACAAACACAAAATGTATAACAAGATTCGAGGGGGGTGGAATTTAGAATACATTCCCTTCTTTCGTTCGTAAAGGGAAATGTATGTTTAGAGTCTCACTTCTCTGGTTTCGAATCATGAAATCCAAAAAAAACACAAAAAAAAAACAAGATTCGAGGGGGGTGGAATTTAGAATAAATTCCTTTCTCTCTCTTTTAGAGTCTCACTTCTCTAGTTTCGAAGAACGAAATCCAAAAAACAAAACAAGATTCGAGGGGGGTGGAATTTAGAATAAATCCCTTCTCTCTCATCTTCAAGATAAAGTAATGTTTAGAGTCGCCCTTAAGCCACTCTTTTTTCAGCCCCCTTAAGCCCTCCCCCTTAAGCCTCGCTAGCCCCCTTTTAAGCCCCCCTTGAAGCCCCCCCCCTTTAAGCCCTTTAAGCCCCCTTCAAAGCCCTTGAAGCCCCCCTTTAACCCCCTTTGGGCCCCCCTTTAAGCCCCCCTTAAGCCCCCCCCTTAAGCCGCCCTTAAAGCCCCCTTGAAGCCCCCCTTTAAGCCCCCCTTTAAGCCCCCCTTTAAGTCCCCCCTTTAAGCCCCCCTTCAAGCCCCTTTAAGCCCCCCTTTAAGCCCCCCTTTAAGCCCCCTTTAAGCCCCCTTTAAGCCCCCCTTTTCGCCCCCCTTTAAACCCCCCTTGAACCCCCCCTTTAAGCCCCCCCTTAAGCCCCCCTTTAAGCCCCCCCCCCCCCCCTTAAGCCCCCTTAGCCCCCGTTAAAGCCCCTTCAAAGGGTCTTCTCCAAAGCCCCCCCCTTTGCCCCCCCTTAATCCCCCCTTTAAGCCCCCCCTTAAGCCCCCCCTTAAGCCCCCCTTTGAGCAAAGGTGATGGGCCCATCAAGTCAAGGTAACAGAGAAGAAGTATGAAGCGTGGTTGGTAAGCATGGATTTCAAGTTCACAGGAACAAGGAATAAAGAAGATGCGAAAGATGTAAAAGATGCATTGTGCATAAGTTGGTTATGGTGGACCAAGAGACAAAGTTTGTCCTCGCAAGATGGGCACCAAGACATGCGGCGTTCTTGTTGAACAGGTTTGTTGCTCAACAGGGAAAGACCCCGTGACCGTGAGTACAAAGGAACGTTGGTACCATGGGGCAGTGTGGTTGTGGCAAACCACTGCCGAAGACGAAAGATAAAGGTGAACCATGGAAGACGAAGGATTGATTGAAGCTTTGGAGTTGGATCAAGCGTATCCGAAGAAGTTGCCGTGCCGGCAGACAATGGAAGAGCAATGCAGGCGAAGAAAGGAGGAATGGATCCACTATCTGAAGAAGACCACCACACGTACCGAAAGGGTGTAGGTGTACCGGGGAGGCCACGCACAAGCGGACGTGACTTTTGCACACAAAAGCGGACCCAGAATCTGGCCTCGGAACAATTTCCTGCGCAAAGACCCGGAGCACATATGGAAAACCTACTCGGACCTACTCCTGCGGAAAAATACAGCTGGGTTAGCCCCAGCGGTCACTTCTGATTCTCCCTGTGCCATCAGCATCCACCTCCACAGCCTCACCTGGCAGCGCTGCAAAGCCGCACGACACACTGCGCCGCTTGCATCTTGCCTATCTGGACGAGCGCCGACCGCATCATGTGACAAATTCCAAAGCTTGAAGTAACGCTGAGGAAATCCATGGTGCCATGGAAGCTCATGGAAACCCTCGCTGAAGCTTCTGACATCTTTTTCCAAAGCCGCAAAGCATGAGAAAACCAATCGAAACCCCGCGGAGATTTTGCAGGAACCCTCACAAAGCTCCACTGGAAGCTTTAAAGACCTGCGCACGACCTATATAAGAAAACCCACAGAAACCCCGCGGAAACCCTCACACAGCCCTAAGAAACCCACGGAAACCCCTTCAAAGCTGTCAAAAACCATGGAAAACCCACGGTAACCTTCACAAGACATTAGAAAAACCTTCCGAGAGCTTCAAAAACCTACGCAAAATCTAACAAAACCCACTGAAACCCCGCAAACCTTAGAAAACCCCAGGGAAACCATCTGAAAGCTTTTAAAAAACCAAGGCAAAACTTGACAAAACCCACGGACATCCGCGGAAACCCTCACAAAACTTTAGAGAAATTCAAGGAAAACCTCCGGAAAGTTCAAAAACTGCACGAAATCCCACGGAAACCCTCACGAAACCCTTGAGGAACCTACCAAAACCATCCAATAGGTTTTAACACATGCACGAAATCTAAGGAAACCCACGGAAACCCCCAGAAACCCCGCGGAAACCCTCGCGAAACTGTAGGGAAACCCAGGGAAACCCTCCAGAAGCTTAACAAACATGAACGGAAACCCTGCGGAAACCCCTTTATCAGGACTGGATTCACCCTTTGGCAATTTACAAAGTTATTAAAGGACAGGTGCAGGAAACCCGCCACCCAATCACCGCACGCCAATGTCAGTATTATACTACCGGTCGTCCCCTAAAGGGTGAAGGACGCAAGAGGTGTTCTTCTGCTTCTGGCGAGGACCTGTGTCAACCGGAGCGCCGAAGCTGGGGCATGCCTGCCATACGAATCAATGGTCGCTGACCGTCTAAGAAGCACTTCGCGCCTTCAGGCAGAACGTCAAGGTACACATTGGTCTTTCACCAATCGGGTTCAGAAAAAGGAATACAGTCTACGTCTGCCTGGCTTCACCGTCCACGTCACAACTTGCTATAGAACAAGACTGACTTCCTGCCTCAGGGTTCATGTCAGACTCAACCCAAGGACCTGACTGAAGGCATGACTGGTTTCTTGCACCCAAAGCTTTGACCCCGCGCATGGCTGTTGCTACAACCATACACAGCTAGGCCACCAAGCAGCGCACGGATGAGCTTGGACACCTCCGGCCGCGCACCGGCCGGCCGCGCCTGCGCCCCGCAACGAATGTGAAGCCTCTCGCATCGCCAAAAATCGGCCTTGAAGACCTCGGCAACCTCCTCCACTGAGTACTTCGCTGAGCGAGTTGCGAAGGGCTTGCGACACCTTGGAAGCACAAACATGGACCCTACGGACTATGTCTGGGCACTTTTTTCGGCCAACAAATCAGGCTCCGACGTGGCAGACATGGCGCAAGTACGCTAGCTGTGGCCTAGGAGCTGCTTGAGGCAAGAGAGCGCTCAGCGAGCAGCGGCTCAGATGCAATCTGTTGAAGACACATGGCCCGTAGGCGCAAAAATTAGCAAAAGTCTCTGAGAGTCTTGCAGATCTCAAGGCATCTTGAAAAAACAATCCGGCACAAAATCCAGCAAAACAGGTCTACGTGCAAACAACAGCAAAAGTACATTGCAAAAATAGCAAACAAACGCAAAACAACGCAAATCTCCGAAATCTCCTGTAAACAAGGAACAACATTCAGGGCTGCTAAACACAAGCTAAAAGACAACCGCATGAAAGTGGCCTCCACAGTTGCAGCTCCCTTTCTGCTGCAGCATTACAAAAGCAAGCAGCTGCTTCGGACAAGCCCCTGATCCCCAAGCTTATGTTCTGCACGCTGCTCCCCAAGGTTCCTGGAACAAGGGCAGGCGCAGGCACGCTGACGAGACCCAGCTGCGTGAGCCCAGGGCTCAAACTTGCGACCCCAAAAATGGGGCCGTCTCGCGGCCCCAAAAATGGGGCCACGAAATGCACCCAGCTTCCCTTATTATAATGTGTAAATACATGAAAAGGCTGGAACTGCGACCCCAAAATTGGGGCCGCCTGGCGGCCCCAATTTTGGTGTCGCTAAATCTGCATTTTTCGAGCCCCTGCGCTCCCCAGATTGCGACGCTACAGCAACTCTGACCCACAGGCAAGCTCCTAGCGTGGAGAATTTTTTTTTAAAGAACAACGACCCTCCACAGGCAGCTTTCTTGCGGAAGTGATCAACATAATAGAAACGGGCACCGGGGAGGCCACGCACAAGCGGACGTGACTTTTGCACACAAAAGCGGACCCAGAATCTGGCCTCGGAACAATTTCCTGCGCAAAGACCCGGAGCACATATGGAAAACCTACTCGGACCTACTCCTGCGGAAAAATACAGCTGGGTTAGCCCCAGCGGTCACTTCTGATTCTCCCTGTGCCATCAGCATCCACCTCCACAACCTCACCTGGCAGCGCTGCAAAGCCGCACGACACACTGCGCCGCTTGCATCTTGCCTATCTGGACGAGCGCCGACCGCATCATGTGACAAATTCCAAAGCTTGAAGTAACGCTGAGGAAATCCATGGTGCCATGGAAGCTCATGGAAACCCTCGCTGAAGCTTCTGACATCTTTTTCCAAAGCCGCAAAGCATGAGAAAACCAATCGAAACCCCGCGGAGATTTTGCAGGAACCCTCACAAAGCTCCACTGGAAGCTTTAAAGACCTGCGCACGACGACCTATATAAGAAAACCCACAGAAACCCCGCGGAAACCCTCACACAGCCCTAAGAAACCCACGGAAACCCCTTCAAAGCTGTCAAAAACCATGGAAAACCCACGGTAACCTTCACAAGACATTAGAAAAACCTTCCGAGAGCTTCAAAAACCTACGCAAAATCTAACAAAACCCACTGAAACCCCGCAAACCTTAGAAAACCCCAGGGAAACCATCTGAAAGCTTTTAAAAAACCAAGGCAAAACTTGACAAAACCCACGGACATCCGCGGAAACCCTCACAAAACTTTAGAGAAATTCAAGGAAAACCTCCGGAAAGTTCAAAAACTGCACGAAATCCCACGGAAACCCTCACGAAACCCTTGAGGAACCTGCCAAAACCATCCAATAGGTTTTAACACATGCACGAAATCTCAGGAAACCCACGGAAACCCCCAGAAACCCCGCGGAAACCCTCGCGAAACTGTAGGGAAACCCAGGGAAACCCTCCAGAAGCTTAACAAACATGAACGGAAACCCTGCGGAAACCCCTTTATCAGGACTGGATTCACCCTTTGGAGTTTACAAAGTTATTAAAGGACAGGTGCAGGAAACCCGCCACCCAATCACCGCACGCCAATGTCAGTATTATACTACCGGTCGTCCCCTGAAGGGTGAAGGACGCAAGAGATGTTTTTCTGCTTCTGGCAAGGACCTCTGTCAACCGGAGCGCCGAAGCTGGGGCATGCCTGCCATACGAATCAATGTCGCTGACCGTCTAAGAAGCACTTCGCGCCTTCAGGCAGAACGTCAAGGAACACATTGGTCTTTCACCAATCGGGTTCAGAAAAAGGAATACAGTCTACGTCTGCCTGGCTTCACCGTCCACGTCACAACTTGCTATAGAACAAGACTGACTTCCTGCCTCAGGGTTTATGTCAGACTCAACCCAAGGACCTAACTGAAGGCATGACTGGTTTCTTGCACCCAAAGCTTTGACCTCGCGCATGGCTGTTGCGGCAACACTAAGCAGCGCACGGATGAGCTTGGACACCTCCGGCCGCGCACCGGCCGGCCGCGCCTGCGCCCCGCAACGAATATGAAGCCTCTCGCATCGCCAAAAATCGGAAGAAAAGGAAGAGAGAAATGTTTATGAGCAAGAACTGTTGGAGATGGTGACGGATTCGGATTGGACAGCCGACAGAGAGTCGAGGCAAAGCGTGTCGTGTGGAGCGATCATGCTGAATGGAAACCTGATTCATTTCCAGAGCAAGCGACAGAAAAGCATAGCGCTCAGCTCATGCGAAGAAGGATCCTGGGCAAGAAGCCGAAGATGGAATGCACAGACTCAAGCAGTTCGAGGCAACTGATTGCGCGGAAAGGTCTGTGGAAAGCACGATCTCAACGTTCATCTGTCATGGATCAGAGTGTTCCAAGGTTGTCATCAAAGCGCGGAAAGTGAGTGACGAGAAGTTGACAAAAATCATCCAAGCCGTCACTATGGCTGTTCTAGCCTTCGGTGAAGCGAAGAAGTTTAGCGAAGAACAAAAGAAAGTGCAAAACATGAAGGATCAACGCTGTGCATGAAAGTTATGGTTGTGTTGATAGATGCAGTTGTTGCTGCTTGATTTCCGTCGCAGCCGTATCAAGCTTTTTGAGATTAGAAAGAGAGGAAGGAAAGAAGGAATGCCTGAAGAGCATTTCGAAGTGATGGAGCAGCGAGTTGAGAAGCTTGCAGAGATGAGGCAAGGAGCAATGGCTCGAAGGGAGAACTCGCTCCAGAAGAATGCTTCTGAGAAAGAAAAAGAGAGCTTTCTGAAGAAAAAGAAAGAGGCACCTCCTGAAAAGCAAGTTCATCTGAAGAGGCTGAAGATGGTGAAGGAGCCAAAGGAGCCGGAAAGCCGAATGAAGGAAACCTTGAAAGCACGAACCCTGACTTCTCACACAAGTGCGGACAACTCTCTCTTTTTCACAGTCAGAGCCACTTGAGCCAAAAGTCACGAAGTGCACAAACTAAACGAATTCTCTCTTGTGAGCTTAAACTCAGCTTCACTTCTTCTCTTCAAAGCAGTTTCCTTCTTCCAGACTTCTTCGACTGGCCTGGAAAAAGGTACCAGAGGGACCTTCGGTTTTTCACGTAGTAGCGGAGCTTGTGCCTTGTGGTACGAGCCCGTGTATGGTCTTTGGTTGTCTGTCAGGACTCTGTGAGTGCCTGGAGGCAAGTTTGGGTTTGGAGCCCAGACTGCCAGTGGACCGGAATCTCTTGTACTCGGACCGTGTAAGTGAGTACCGGGAAGCCTATCCTGTGAGGAGGCGGATCCGGACTCATCAGGCTTGGAAGCAGTTGATTCAGCGGCTGTTGAGGCACTTTGGAGCCCGGGCAAGGTGTTTGTCTGGAACTGGATTGGTTGTGACCGATCTTGGAGGAATACGGTGCTTGGTAGAGTAGAACTAAGGTTCTTCAGGAGCCTGGACCATCTGGTGTTGGTGAGAGAATTTTCGCCAGAAGACGTTGTGGAGAGACTGCAGGCTGGAGCCTGAGTTCAGGAACTATGTTGAATACATCCCCACGACATACCAGTGGAGCTCATGTGAGGAGTCCAAGAGGTGGACGAGAGCGTGGAAGCTCTGTGCCCATCATGGATGCTGAGACAAGGCGAAGGGTAGACCCTTTTCCGGGTTTGGGAAATCCCAACCCACTGTGGGTGCAAGGTTTGGCACAAGGAAGCCAACCTGTGTATGGCCCAGTGCCCAGAGGTCGAACTCCCGCCAGAAGCCCTCATGGGGTAGCTACTGGAGCACCCCAACAGACAATGGGAGGCCCTTCGTTTCCCCCTGGTTTGCCTCAGCAAGCGGTAGGAAGTCCTTCGTTACCACCAGGACTATCCACTGGACCTCCTCAACCTGTGGTGACACCATCACAAACATCACCCGACGTGCAAGGGTTGACGAGACAAGTGCGAGAATTGGAAAGCATGATGCAGCAACTGGTTGTGCAGCAACAGCAGTTTATGCAAACGATGACTTCGTCCATGGTGCAGCAACAGCAGCAGCATCAGCAGTGGATGATACAGCAGCATCAGCAACAGCAGCCACAGCAACAGCAACAGGTGAATCCCCCCTTACCTCAGGATGGTGTTCCTGAGAACATGCCCAGTTCTTCTTCGGGATGTCAAGGTGCATCGCCAGTGGGTACTCCTGCGAAGGGGACCCAGCTTTTTCGGATGGCGAGCCCAAGTCCCCCACTGAGACCTCCACCTCTGGAGCAAGAAAGGGAAAGGGATGTGTTTGCTCGATCGGACAAATGGTTGCCCAGTTTGCCGACCATTGACTTTTCGTCTTGGAAGGATCGCATCTCTGAAGCTCTTGGATTCTTGACCTGGATGGAGAAGCTGACCAGTTGGGTTGGTTTGGGTTCAGAAGTGTTTCCCAATGAGCTCATGCATGCGGTGAAGACTCAAGAAGAGTCTCGGCTGAAACAGGATCGACTTACTGTGGAGCAACAGAAGAGGTCGACGAGGCTGATGCACATCCTGCGACAGACTTTTGCAAATCATGAGAAGAGTTCTCTGATTTTGCAGACATATGTTGAAAGTGAGAGCACTTATCAACAATCTGGTTTTGTGGCTTTGAGATTGCTGGCGAAGGAGTTTTGCCTGAAGTCGCGAGCTGAATGCCTGTTCTTTCGGTCGCAGCTGGTGAATCAAACCGTGAAAGCACCCAGTATTCCGGAGATCATTCGAAAGATTGAGCATGAGTTGAACAAGTACACCAAGCTGCTCAATAGTCTTGATCCCGATGTGCATGCTGGTGGTTTGCAGATCCAAGAAGCGGATTCGGTTATGGTTTTGCTGCGCAGTTTGCCAGATCGGTGTAGAAGCCATTGCTTGTTGCATGGCGATAGTGAATCGTTTGAAGATCTGAAAAGAGTTGCTCTGAAGTTTGAGGTGCAACAAAGGGTGTGGTCAGAAGCCCCTGGCACGAAGCTTCAACCTTTTCGAGATCCCAATGAGGGAAAGGGCAACGAAGGAAAACCAAAAGGCAAAGGAAAGGAACAGAAAGGCAAGCGCGAATCAAGCAAAGGTGCTGGCAAACGAGCTTCAAGCCAGAACAAGAAGGATGTGGAGTGCTATGTGTGTGGTGGAAAGGGACATTATGCCCGCGATTGCTGGTATAAGGAGGGAGATTCAGGCAAGAAGCCCAATTCCCCCAATGCTAAGGCGAAAGCCAAGGCAAAAGGATATCCCAAGAAGAAGCCCGAAAAGGGAAAGCCCAAAGGAAAAGGCAAAGGAAAGGGGGAAGACAGTTGCTGAAGTCTCCCAAGAGGGTGAGTCGAGTGACTACCAGCTAACTGGAGGTGAATGGAATGAACCTGAGTCAGAGGCCCGAGTGGAATCTGTGTTGCAACCTCTGGAAGGATTGCTCGATGAAGTGAGAAAAGAGTGGATTCCCCGGAGTACTGATGAGATAGATTGGTCATGGGAAGTTGAGACGAGAGTCCGGATTGCCGAGTTGGAGCATCGGATCTCTACCGATTTATCTCAGATGTTGCCATCTAAGTCAGTTCGGTCTTTGATGAAACCTCCGATGAATCAAGTCAAAAGCATGGAAAAGGATGATGCAAGCAAATGGTGGTTGATTGACTCAGGAGCATCGGTGACTGTGATTGCGAAAAGATACTTGGATGAGTTCCAGATCTTGGATCGGAAGGCGTTGGGACCTAATGAGAGGTACTCAGCAGCCAACGATACCCCGGTGAATGTCTTCGAGCGAGTTCGCATCCGAGCCTTGCTGCCTATGTATGAAGGAAAGCAGTATCTTGGTTTGACATCGGTGTGTGTGACTGGAGTTGTAGCAGATGTGGCTCACAACATCTTGAGCACCGAGCAGATGGTGAATACTGGTTGGGAAGTGAAGTTCACTCGAAGAGAGATTTCGCTGCGACACGAGAAGAAAGGAGTCATGGGATATGGAGTATCCTGGGCTGGATGTCCTTGGATCTACCTGCAAGGTGATGCTGGAAAGCGAAAGAAAGTAACCTTTGGAAGAACTGAGGTTCGACCCATGGATGTGGATGATGGCCAACGACCGATGGAGGTTGATCAGATGCAGTCAGTGCAGTCAATGACCAAGAAAAAGCAAGAAGAAATGGAGCTGCATCGGATGCGAGGCCACATTCCTTTTTCGTCCGAATGTCCTCATTGTCGGATGACAAGAGGAACAACCCAGCATCGTCGGACCAAGGATGCTCAAGACCGACCCGTGGCGTTGCAAGCAGATTTCTGCTTCATCAACCTGGTAACTGGTACTTTTGCGAAAGACCAGCCGACGGCTCCCAACATGAAAGTACTGGTCATGACTGAAATGTCAACCAGAATGATTGGATGTCTGTTGGTAGGGACCAATGCTGACAATACCTCCAGCTGGATTCGTTATTGGATGAATGCTTTCGGACTGGACATTGCAGGGTCTGCTGTACTGTTGAGGACAGACAGCGAGACAGCGGTGAGCGCCCTCATCAAGAGAGCCAATCTGGGGATTAGGATTGTGACCCAAAGAGCACCTCCGCAGGGACATGAAGCGGTTGGTGGTGTGGAAAGGGCAGTGAGAACACTCAAGGAGTTGTTCAGCACGGTGAGGTTGGATCTACGAGCGCAGGGCTTTGACTTGAAAAGAAGTCCTCGAGCGTTTGAGTTTGGTCTGATTTACTGTGCTGCAATGCACAATCACCATGCAGCTGCCTTTGATGGGAAGAAATCACCCCAGGAGTTGGTACTACAGAGATCCCTCCATGAGTGTGGATCGTCGTTGATAGGTGCTACAGTTCTGGCTGAGCTACCGGATTCGATGAAAACCACGGCGCTCTCCCGGTTTGTGGAAGCAGCCTATGTGTACCCTGAAGTTGGTGGCTTGACTCATGTTGTGAGTGCCATGGTGGATGGTTGTCCAAAACACTTTCGAGCAAAGTCCATCAAGCACATCGTTCCGTTGAAGATTGGGTTGGAGCATTGTCAACATTTGCTCAAGGAGCATGATCCATCGGATACATTGGCTCCCCCGATTCTGAAGGAGAAAGAGGATGGTGTGCCCGATCGGATTGAAGGTGAAGCGGACAAGGCCTTTGAGGGCCGAGTGTCTGAGGGACCGACCACCGACATGAGCAAAGTTGGACCTCCAGCTGCATGGGTGAAGGAACATGGTGGCACAGCGAACTGTCCTGCGTGTGGTCCAAAAAGAGGAAAAGCCAACCACAATGCTGAATGCCGAAAACGGTATGATGATTGGTTGAAAGCTCAACGACAACGGTTGGAATCGAAAGAACCAACAGAGGAAACTCCAAAAATGGACCAGAGAAGCTCAAAGGATGCGGGGGTGATGGAGTCTGGAAGTGAGCCTTCACTCCTGAAACGCCCGAAGATCACCTATGAGAGTCGACCAGATCCCAAGTTGGAGGAGAAGCAAAGCGTCCCAACACCTGCGACAGAAGTTGTGGATGTTGACATGGAGGATTTTGAGGATCCAAGTTTGCCTTACCAAGGGATTCCAGATGAGGCAATGGAACCTGGATACTTCGAAGGAGAAACTCCCGCTGAGGATGAAGCGATCCCAATGGAGGAAGAAAAACCTCAAATGGATGTGGATTCAGTTCCAAATGAGTCCAGTCGAGTTCCCCGGCGTTTAGAGAGTTTAACTTCAGATGTGAACTCAGTTCCAGATGAGTCCAATCGAGTTCCCCGGCTGATCAATCGTATTTATTTAGACCCAAGACTCGATGTGCCTCAAGGTCCTATTAAAATGGTAAGCAGTGACGAGAGTCCGAAGTTGGTACATGTGACCAATTCGATTCTGCTCAACAAGAATAGCACTTTCCCGGAGTCCATGAAGGTGTGTGGATCCCAAGTTTGGCTGGCAAGACCCACGAGTGTTCTGTCTGAGATAGATGGATGTCCATTAGATGTGGATAAAACAGTGGAAGGCCGGCGAACTGAGCTGCAGAGTATGACTGCTCACAAAGCAGGGAGAGTGGTTGGAGCAGACGAGGCTCAGAAGTTTGCTCGTCAGCATGGGATAAAGATCATCCCAACCCGATGGGTCATAGGCCCAAAGGTGGTGAATGGCAAGGAAGCTGTGAGAGCTCGGTGTGTGGTGCAAGACATCGCAAAGGGGAGCACAGCATCATCTTTAGGACTGAGTGCTACGACTCCTTCTTTAGAAGCGTTACGGACGCTTTTGGCCATTGCTTCGGTAGATGCTATGGATATCGCAACTTTGGATGTTAGCACTGCATTCTTGCATTCCCCCCTTCCGAAAGGATCGAAGGCGATTATCCAATTGCCCAAGGATGTTTCCGCCTGCAAGGACTATTATGTCCCGGTGTTTATGATTCTGGATCAAGCCATGAATGGTTTGAGAGTTGCCGCCAAAGCTTGGAACTTGAAGCTGGCGACAGTTGTGAAGAAAGTTGGGTTGAAGCAATGCCCAACGGAACCTTCCGTCTTCGAGGGCACTGTGAGAGGGAAAAGATTCCTCATGTTGTGCTATGTGGACGATTTGATTCTGTGTGGCACTAGAGATGCCATTCGGTTGGTGACCGACACCCTGAACGGAGAGTTGAAGATCAAGGAAACGGGTCGAATCACTTCCACTGGTGGAAAGATCACCTTTTTGGGGCGAGAGATTGAGAGACAAGGGAGTCATCTCAGGATGCGAGTGCCCCCGGCATACTTAGATGCCCTGTTCGAGACAGAGTTCTGTAAGGACCTGAAGGTGGTTACTGCTCCTCCGGACATCGTGAAAACGGTCGAGAAGGGCAGAGCAAGTGGTTCGGATCCTGAGTTGAGTGACACTGCAGCTGCGAGGTACAGAGCAGTACTTGGCCGGATTGCATGGTGGGGTCAGTCGAGACCTGACCTGAGTAGGTGGATGTCCATTCTTTCGCAAGGACAGTCCAAGCCAACAGCATGCTTTGAGCAAGCATTGCGACAAGTGATTAGGTTCCTAAAGGGACAATACCATGCATGGCAGTACTTTGGCCCTGATGGGAATGTACCGGACAGTGGGCCGGCGCAGCTGGAAGTGTATGCGGATGCCAGTTGGGCACCCCAAGCGTCGTTAGGACGAAGATCTGTGTCGGGCATAGCCATCTTTTATAGAGGATGCCTGATCAAGGGAATCTCTCGAGTTCAAGGGTGTGTATCGCTGAGTTCTTGTGAAGCCGAGTTGAGAGCCATCTTGACTGCGGTACAGGAGAGTGAGGGACTTGCGACTTTGATCGGTCAGTTGGCCGAGTCAGATGTCACGATCCGATTGCACACTGACAGTTCCTCAGCGAGAGCGGTTTTGCTAAACCGTGGGTTGAGTAGGCGAGTTCGCCACTTAGACATCGCTGTCTGCTATCTTCAGGAGCGGATACAGGAAGCTCAGACCTTGAAGGTCATTTGGTGCCCGACAGCGGGAATGATCGCTGACGTTCTTACAAAGTGCTTGAGTCAAGTGACATTCTGTCAGCACCAGCAAGCTATGGGTATATACCCTGGTGAAGATGTGCAGCAGGTGTGGAGGATCTGTGGAATCCGACCAAGGGTTGGAGTTCAGGCATGCCAGTGTGCCGAGGCAACTGGATGCAGTGTGGAGCAAGTTGGATCGTTGAAAAGTGTGAAAAAGTGTGGTGAAGTTTTTGAAAATTTCCACCTTAGAAGTCCCGAAACCCTTCGTGAAGACTCTTCCCCTGAGGTTCAAGAAATGGATTTATGGTCCAACCGCAAAAGCTTTGGTTCAAGCACCACGGAAGCTAGCCCTAGCCTGGAGCCTGTACCTTTGGTGAAGGACAGGAAAATGGCAGCTGAAGACAGCAGGAAGGGTGAGCAGGGTGCTGAGATGAAAAGCCCCTTTTGGTGTAAGGTTTGCAAATGGTTGTTCAGATCCGAGCATGCTGCCGGGTTGAGCTGGGATGAAAGTGGCAAGCCCAAGTGCGAAAAGTGCAAACAGACTGTGACAGTCTCTGGCACGGATGCAAGCCATGCATTCCATCTCCGAGAGGCAGAGAAGGAGCGCCGAGCTGCTGGAAAAAGGGGTGATAAAGGTGAAAGCCGAGGCTCAGGCCAAGCTGCACCGAAACCCAAGGCCATGCCGAAGGTGATTGAACGGATGGTCGACGTGTTTCCGGAGCTGGCGGATCCAGAGCCGCCGAAGTGGTTCGGTGATGTGTCATGGAGTATCTGCCGGCGCGGAACTCCAGTGGATGAGCTAGAGCTCAAGGACGTGGTAGGCACGCTATCCGACAAGGATATGTTGCGCTATCAAAGCTCATACGAGAAGCTGGTGAAGCCCATCCAGGAGGTGTGTGAGCTACAGGAGAAACCCACGAAGATCTTCGGAATCTTGGATGTCCGTGGACAGATTGGTGGCAAGGCCATCATCTGGGAGATGGCAGTGAATGAAGGAGGACTGTACATGGAAGTACCGCCGGGAACGTGTGGCCTGGCGATGTTGAGCTTCGTGAGGTACTTGAAGAGAAAAGGGATAGTCCCTGTTTTGCTTCTGGGTGAGCACCAGGACCTCGGAGTCTTGCGGATGGTGGATCTGTTGTGCGTGCTACCCATTTTGGGAGCAGAGAGGATCATGGAGGATGAAGCTGAGAGCTCGTATTATCCCCCATGGGTGTTGCGCTGGAAGAGAAGTGCAAAGGAAGGATCCTTGGTGTTTAAGGAACTGGTGGAGCGAGTGCGAGTGATTTCGATGTTGTCGTGTGATACACTTCGGATTCACGAGCCGGAGCTGAGGGAGAGACCAGTCCCCAAGTGGTCGTTTGTGGCCTACAGCCACTACAGATCCGTGATGGAGTCTGTTGCAGGATTCTTGGAGGACCTGGAGAAAAAGAAAGAGGAGATCACCGACACGCAGAGGGCGGCAAGCTGGAAGAAGGTGGTTGCGAGTGAGACTCGAAGCGGTGTTGTGTGGATCTGCAAGTGTAAGTGGCACTTGCCGACCGACTATGTGGTGAGGTTCAACTTGACGTTGCCTGCCGACATGTGGCAGCAAGCCTTTGGGATCATGGGTGAGAATGTTGGGAAACTCGAGAAGGAGGAAAAGGACCTGAAGCGGATCCTCAAGGCTGCAGCGGAACAGCAAGACCGAGAGTTCGAGGAAGCTGAGCGAAAGCGCAAGCGCATCGCCGACCTGTCAGCTGCCGAGGAAGAAGCTGCTAAGAGAGCAAAGCTGGAAGGCGAAGCGGTTCGCTCGCCTGTGTCAGTTGTACCATCTGAGTTGGATGCAGCAGCTATCGCGCAGATTGCTGAGCGTGTGAAGGCAAGCTTTAGTGTTGCCGATTTGGAGCTGATGTTGGAAGAGAAGAAGAGAAAGGTTGGAGACCAGCCAACTGAGAGGCCTGCGGAGACGCCAGCTGAGCCTAGCCGATCTTCGCAGGATGTGGTGATGGAAACGAGGACGGCTGAGTTGGCGGAGATGAAGGAAGCCGCCAAGGAGCGCCGCGCCAAGTTGATGGAGTCAACTGGAGCTGGCGAGAAGAAGGGCGAAGAGGATGAAGAATGAACTGAGATGCTAAGTGATCTCAGTGGTTGGGTGGGTGAGTGAAACCCGCAGCCATTTTTTGGAAGCCATGGCCGCGTTGCCGCCATGGAGCGCCCGCGATTTTTCTGGTTAGTGTGAGCCCTTGTTTCAGTGCATGAGAAGTTTGCAAAGAGGAGGCAAAATGATGATGAAACTCAACGAGGGACTCTATAGCCCCTTCTGCAAGGCGTCTGATTGCCACCTCTGAAGACGTTTTTGGCTGATGGTACGCTGGAAGAAGCGAAACTATGAAGCCAATCTTTTCTTGAAGGATCAGCTAGCCGATGCTAGTTGGTGAGTTTGGTGACCTGGAAGATGCGAGACTGAGGAGGAGTACCACGACAAGGTCGAGTGCTGAGTGGGAAACATCTGAAGCTTGCATTAATTCGTTTTCACGTGTTTGTCACCACGAACTCTTGGATTCGTTCCAAGACAACCCTGCCCCAGTGCAGGTGGATGCAAGTTTAATTCGTTTTTCACGTGTTTGGACAACGAACTCTTGGGTTACCAGTGATGTGGACCCAGGACAACCTGCCTGATGGTGGGATCTTGCATGAGTTTTAAGTTTGATGTCAGAGATCGACTGGTGTGTTGTTTGTTTCGTTTGGTGGCGAGTACGCACCAAGGGAATGTGGCCAGGGCATCCCCTTAGTGTTGAAGTGCCGAGCTGGGCTTGGACTTCAGATCTTTGACATGAACCCTCAGCAAAATGCGGGGGGTGGAAGATTGTGGCTGATCAGTGATGTTTTTGTCATGTTTTGGATCAGCTTGTATAGGTTTGTTTTGCTTCGGAGTGATTGGGAATCCGTGTGATCCCATCCTCGATGGTTTATGCCTCGTTGATTTCCAAGGAAATCATACGAGTGTGTTTTTGCCCAATACGCTATTTAAAGTGAGTGTGCAGTGTGTAGGAACTTTGTTCTGAAGCTGAGTTTAAGCTCACAAGAGAGAATTCGTTTAGTTTGTGCACTTCGTGACTTTTGGCTCAAGTGGCTCTGACTGTGAAAAAGAGAGAGTTGTCCGCACTTGTGTGAGAAGTCAGGGTTCGTGCTTTCAAGGGAAAAGGTACCAGAGGGACCTTCGGTTTTTCACGAAAGATGGAATGGGAGAAGAATGCTCCAAGCACCAAACCCAAATGGGGGTTCAAACTCACAACTACAAATCCCAAGATCGAAGATGAAAACAAGGCGAAGGCCAAGGGAAGATGACGATGATGCCGGAAGAAGGACTCGATCTCCGACATCAGAAGTTGTAATGCATCTACAAGCTTCACGTGCGGAAGCGGCGTCTACCACTAGTTGTTCGAGCAGGGGGACGTCGCATGAATAAACATCCCACAGCGCTGTTCGTTAATGCTTGCAGAGAAGTCACAAAGTTTGATCTTGCACACTGAGGCAGCCCTCCTAGTGTGTTAGTGATTGATTACTTCAGCCGCACATCTGGATCTTGGGTCCTTCTTCGAGGTGAAGCAGCAGTGCTTGCAAAACAAACTCGAACCGGCTGCAAATTCGGTCTTCTCTTGGCGGGTACGACCCCGCTCTAGAGCCTTTTGCTCAACATCGTCCAGGTCGGATGACATCACTGTTACGCAGGTCGGCGAGCAGTTCCATTAGCTTGGTCTCTGCCAGCTGCTTTATTCTTTGTTTGAAAGTCTTTGAAGATCTGCTCCGCGTCATGTGTCCAAGCATGAAGGCACGGGTGGCAAAATGAATTCCATACTCTGGGCACGGTTTTTTAGCGCGTTGTTTTTGTGTTTCGACAAGCTGAGAATGAGAAACTTGTGGGACCCCATAATCCTTCGCCAAGCTACGCTCTGGCCTCCGTTTAGATGTTCGGTTAAGTTTCCAGATCAGCATGCGCTGTAAGCCGCTTGGCGCGGAGTTTGTGTTGCCGTGTCAGAGCATGTCTACCTCTAAGTACCTGCGTAAGTCTGCCAAAGTTATAAGATCCAATCTTTGGACGGTGTGCAAGTGTTCTGTCCTTAAAGTGATTCTAGCTGACGATGGCTTTCAAGTACGTGAAAGAGTGAATGTCTATGCATGTGCACGTAGGACTTTTCCCTTGGGCTGTCTTGCGTGTGAACCTTCTAAGCTGTTCAGCTCCCGAACCTGCGCATTTAAGCATAGCCTTGCTTTTTGCGGGGCTGACCATTCCCATATCGATGTTGAGGAGATCAACTGTGGCCTGGTAGTCGATCTTGGCTGCAAGTTTTTCACTGATAAGGTGTGAAAAGATGAGCCAGAGGAGGGGTGCGTATCCGTGCCATCATGGTTGATGTGGTAGTGGGCGTGTTGATGCCAACACATGACAATCTGTATGAATCATCATGAAGCTCAACGTGATACACAGATTTCACGACACGATCTCTGGCAGACACCATGACGAGGATCACTGCTTTTCAGCGAGACATCTCAATCGACGAAGAGCCACCCAACAGTATGGGAGACTTTAGAGGCATTGACCGGCTTGGCCCTGCAGGTTATTATCGGCCTCCAACTGCGGAGAGACACGCTCAAGCAGTCACCAGCTGCCGCGCTTGTCCAATAGACGTCAGCTGAGTACTAATCCGGCTCCTCAATAGCAGCAATATATGCTAGCTTAAGCAAGTCTACGTGTCTGACTGTTTGCAGTCAGCCACTTCCAGAAGCGGACATCCTCAAGTATGGTGCTTCGGAACTTCTTGGACACAAACCGTTTATGCAAGCACACAGAAACATGAACAACGCCGCGCAAAGTGTCAATGCTGTGCCCTACTAGGAGATTGCATCACGATGGCCATCTTCACGGTCAGGACTGTGAATGACCTCATTCTGCACATGTTGCCACGCTTCGAAGAGACAAGTGCCGTCAGTGTGCCCGGCTGGGCTCCTTGTACATAGACCATGCCGTCTAGTGTACAGCGTCTCTAGTCTTATACATACTAAGTGACGATTTAGCCAGGCCGAGACGCTGCATCCGACACTGTTGCCTCGGCAATTCATGCTGAAGCAGTTTTTGTTTGTACCACTGTGCACCAATCTCTTGACTGGTTGAGTAGGACGCAAGTTTGCAGCTATTCGTAGCGGGACTTGCCCATTATGGTTCTTGCTCATGAAGCACCGGTGCAAAGCACTGCCATGTACCTGACGCCAAGCTGAGTGACCGGCTGCGATTGAAATGAAAATAGTAGTAGGAGTAGTAGTAGTAGTAGTAGTAGTAGTAGTAGTAGTAGTAGTAGTAGTAGTAGTAGTAGTAGTAGTAGTAGTAGTAGTAGTAGTAGTAGTAGTCGTAGTAGTAGTAGTAGTACGCGCTGGTTACGTACGCGACGGTGTGGTGCTTGCGCAGGACTGGCAGGAAATGCATGCGTTTTACAGTGTTTTCAGCTGATGGCAGGTGATTGGCAGGGTTTGTCTTTTCTTGGTTTTTTTTGACATGCAAGACACTGAGCGGACTTGAGTGCTGGGCTCAAGCGGACATGGATGCTCTGGTGACGCGGACGTTATCATCGTGCGGACATAAATGCTCCGGTAGCAGGGACGTTATCGTCGTGCGGACATGGATGCTCTGGCCATTCGCAAGCCATGAAGCCACGAAGTGTCGCAAATACCGATGTTTTTGCATGGCGGTTATCATCGTAAGGACATGGATGCTCTGGCCATTGCAAACGCAGTGGTCACACAAACGTTATCATCGCGCGGACATGGATGCTCCGGGTTTTTGGTTCCCGTGTGTTTTCCCACAAGTGAATCATGCACCGCCGTTTGCATTTTGCCCAGGCATGCCCTTGCACAGCTGGAGCATCTCCGGCTCACAGCTGGCCTTGACCTAACCCCTAGGTGGGGCCTTCTGCTTTTCTTCGGTCAAGGCCTTCTACGCTCTTAGTGCTTTCTAGAGCCTCCAGGCCCTGTAACCCCGGTGTTTCGTAGCCTGCCTTTTCCTGCCATGGCCTATCGCGCAAACATGCCCATCCGCACAGAGGTTCGCAGTGCCTTTGATGATGGGCGTCACGACTACGTTGGCACTTGGGAACAGCTGGTCTACTTGCATGAGGGGAGACTGGCCCTCTTTGCACATCCTGCCCGAGATGACCACACTACGCCTACTGCAGAGGCCTCCGCTTCGGGAGCTGCGAGACACACTCCTCTTGGAGCTTTTGATTTGCCTACTACAATGGATGCGCGCACGGCCCCATCCGAGCCCCATCTTGGAGTTACGAGATCCACTCCTCTTGGAGCCTCCAGCTCGACTACTACATTGGACGCGCCTATGGGCCCCGCCGAACACTTTGTTGAAGCTAAGCGTCTTACTCCTCTTGGAGCCTCAGACTCGCCTTCTGCGCCTGATGACTTCATGCCTTCAGCAGAGACGTTGCCACCTTCGCCCCAGCCGGGTGCAGCCAGGTCGGCCGACACGCCCAACGAGCCTCATGACCTGCAATACATAAGGTCCTTGCTTGTATACATGCACAACCACCTGGCCTGCCAAGATGCCTTGAGCCGCACCCTTATGCAAACAGCAGAATCCAGGCGCTTAGAGTTGCATGCAGTTTCCGCCAAATTGCAGGAAACACGTGCCAGCCTGGCCCTTGCTCAACAGGCCTACACCGATCTCAGGCACGAACTCGATATAGCACCTCTGCCGATTTTTTGGCCTATCGCATTCGCGCAGAAGCAGAACTGGCTTATCTTAGAGAAGCCTTGAGGCCCATGCCCTCCCAAATCAATACCCTCAAGCGCATTGCCATCTTGCCCTACAATGCACAGCTTCAGGCCCTACGTACCTTCCAGGTCCCAGCAAACAGGTGGGAAGAGGATTGACACGACCTGCTGCGTAGAGAAATTCTACACCTAGAGGACCGCCTCCTTCGCCTCGTTGCCCCGCTGCCAAGGCCTATTTTCAGATCCAGGCCAGCCTCCCGCATCCTGCCTTGCCTCGGCCACTGAGATAGCCCATCCACCTCGGATGATTGTGCAAGCATCTCAGTTGAGCAGTCCTACGCGACATGCCTCCCCGACGCTTGCCTAGCCCACGCCAGAATAACAGCTATGTTGGAGATAGCTCATACGCCCAGGATGCTTGCGTAGCATCTCCTGCCCAAGATGAGCGAAACCTACCCAGCCCCTCTGCGTTGGTCCTGCGGCCGCAGCCCCATCGGGGCCGATTTCAGCGTGAATTTTTCACACAAGCGCAGAGCATGTGATCTCAGCCTTTTGCCGCGTAACATACGCAGGCCATAATTTCTGCCCCTACCCTCCCGCCAGGTGCTCGCGACGACTACCTCAGCATCACCAACAACGAGAACGACCGCGTGGAGGACAACTCTAAGCCCTATTTGGGGAGTGGCACTCCCGCAGGCCTTCCTTCAGGTGATACCCTCAAAGCTAGACCTGCCAACACCGAGGCTCTAAAGACTGGAGCGTGCACACAGGCCCTGCCTCCTCAGCTTGGGTTTCGGCATTGCCCTCTTGCAACGCCGCCTCGCCGAGTGCCCCTCCGTGCTCCAGCGTTGCCACCCTGCTATGAGCTGCAGGCCCTCGCCTAAAAATCTCTGCGCCATGAGAAGCAAGCTTTTCCCAATAATCAAAACAGGGAAGTTGCGTAAAATTGCACAAGCCGCAACTAGGTCCAGCACTTGCGCACGCAGCATGTGATGGCAGCCTCCCCCCCCCCATGCCCCCCTTGTTTGCTTAACTTATAGGGGTTTGGGATGAAGCGCTGGCACACGCCACCAAAGCCTCAAGGGTGGCCGCGCTTTCTATGCTGCAGCCTAAGGGGGCCCGCCCCTTTTCTTCGCCCGCAGCCTCCAGCCAAGCCAGCCTTCATCACAGTCTGCGGCCTTGAGACGAGAGGCCTCAAAGGAGGCCAAAGCTGCTACGTTAGCCGCCAGCTTTAGGCCACAGCGTCAAGGGGGGGCAAGATCTAGCCTCGAGCCTCAGCCCGAGGCCTACGGGCCAGCGCCTTCGGCCCCAAGCCACTGCTATCTATCTCGGCCTTCAGCTTCAGGCCGCAGCCCATAGCACCCCTCGGGGTTTCAAAATCACACGCAGCCACAAAGCACGCAGCAACGCCGTTTCTGCCTGCGTCTGCCTACATTTTTCAAGCAGAATCTTTCCCCCAGGGATGGTGCCCATAAGTCAGCCTGACAGCGCCAAGGCTCCCAGACATCGAGCGGGCTGCCTTCAGGGATAAAATGACACGCAGGCACATCAAAGCACCAGCAATGCTGTTTTTGCCTGCGTTGGCCTTGCTTTTCATGCAAAATCCTGCCCTAGGCATGCTCCTCAACAGCCAGCAGGGCAGGACAAGGACTCCCAGAAATCGAGCGCGCCAGGAAGCTTCGCCTTCTTATTGACCTTGCAGGCACACAGCCTACGATGTATGCCTGGGCGAACTCGCCAATACCCAGCCTCCGCAGCCAAGCCCCCTTCACAGCCCTGAGCCTGAAACGCCTTTGGGGAACTGGCGCCTCCAGCCTAAGGAGTGGCCCCGTTTTAGCTGCACGCGCGATGCCCCCCTTGGCAGTGAGGAAAAGTCTCAAAGCCCTTGAGACATCTGTGCAACGGGCAGGAGCGCAGGAGGGAAACTTTGGAGAACTGGTGAACTCTAGCCCAGGAAATGGCCTTCGGAAAGCATCGCTCGAAGCCCGTCCTTTCAGCATGAGGCGGAGTCTCAAAACTCTTGAGGCATCTGCCAAATACAAGAAGCCTCAAAACTGTCAGGCGCCAATGGTCCAGCTACTGCTTAGGAATATCACCCTAGCGTCCGTGTGCGCAGCTCGCGACGCCAGCCCGGCCATGTTGCCTGAGTTTTTGGGGGTTTAGGATGACACTGCCCACACGCGGTACACAGCGATGCCATCTGTGCCTATGCATTTTGCTACCACTCCTGAGCATCGACGCCCATCCTTTGGCCATGAGGTGAAGTCTCAAACCTTTTGAGACATCGGTGCAATCACTAGCAGCTTCAAAACTTCAGGCACAAATGGTCCAGCCACTGCTTAGAAAAAGCTGCCTTAACAGGAAATTTGCCCTCGCGTCCGTGTGCGCAGCCCCCGACGCCAGCCTGGCCATCCTGCTTGAGCTCCTAGGGGTTTAGGATGGCACACTCCCACACGCTGCCCGCGACAATGCCTTCCATGCCTAGGTTTTTGGCTACCGCTTCTCATGCATTTTCGCCTTGACACGCGGTGAAGCCCGTCCCCTGAACATGCGGAGAAGCTTCAAAGCTTTTGGGGCATCGGTGCAAAACACAAGGACTTCAAAACTTTCAGGCACGAAAGTCCAGTCAAGGCCTAAGCAACCGCCCTCACGTCCGCGCGCGCCGCTCGTGAATCCAGCCCGGCCATCCTACCTGAGTTCTTGAGGGTTTAGGATGACACGCGCCCACGCCCGCCCGCAACACTGCCATCCATGCCCATGTATAGGCTACTACTTCTCGTGTTTTTTCGCCTTGAGAGTGGTCAAGCCCGTCCCCTGACCATGAGAAGAAGCCTCAAAGCTTTTGGGGCATCGGTGCAACTCACAAGGACTTCAAATCTTTCAGGCACGAAGTCCAGCCGATTTCTAGGAAGTCTGCCCTCACGTCCGTGCGCAGCTCGCGACGCCAGCCTGGCCATCCTGCCTGAGCTCCCCGGCGTTTTGGATGGCACACTCCCACACGCTGCCCTCGACAATGCCTTCCATGCCTAGGTTTTCGGCTACCGCTTCTCATGCATTTTCGCCTTGACACGCGGTGAAGCCCGTCCCCTGAACGTGCGGAGAAGCTTCAAAGCTTTTGGGGCATCTGTGCAAAACACAAGGACTTCAAAACTGTCAAGCACCAAAGTCCAGCCTATGCCTAAGAAAACCGCCTCACGTCGGTTGCCTGGCCTTCCAGCCTGACTTTTAGGGGCTGAGGATAGCTCGTGCCCATACGCTGCCAGCGACAATGCCAATGTATGCTTATATGTGCTAGCCTACCACGTCTCATGCTTTTTTCGCCTTGAGAGTTTTGGTCAAGCCCGCCCCTTGACCATGAAGAGAAGTCCTAAAACTTTTGGGGCTCCGGCGCAATCCACAAGAACCTCAAAAAAAAAAAATGTCAGGCACGAAGGTCCAGCCAATGCCTATGAAAACCGCTCTCGCGTCTGCGTGCGCAGCTCGCGACGCCAGCCCGGCCACCCCGCCTGAATTCTTGGGGGTCTAGGATGGCGCGCGCCCAATGCCATCCATGCCTAGGCATCATGCATTTTTGCCTAGAGAGATGCGGTCAAGCTCGTCCCTTTGCCCTGAAGAGGCCTGTGTGCGCCAATTCTGACATCTTGCGAAATGCACAGACAGACTTAGGCATTGGCCTCCGAGGGACTCACAGCGCCCAGCGTGCGATCTGGGCAGCAAGGGATGCCCAGACCCCCGCTGCAGCGAATCCCCCACAAGGAAATGGCATGCACTGGTGCAAGCGCGCTGCTTGTTTCGCCGGGCCTATATCAGGCCCACGTATTGACATGCTCTGCATGTCATAGTTACGTGGTCCGCCTCGGACCTACACTGGAGCCTTGCCCAGCCGCCTGCCGCCTGTGCCTGAATCGAAGATCCCGCTCTTCCTTGCAAGGATTGATGGTCCGCCTCGGACTCACGCTGGAGTTTTTTCCCAGCTGCCTACTTATTGCTCATGCCTCACCGCAAAAGCCCTGCCACTGTTTCTTCTTGCAGCGCGCTGCTTGTTCTCGCCGGGCTTGTTCTTAGGCCCACGTCTAGACATGCTCTGCGTGTCATAGACTCGTGGTCCGCCTCGGACTCACGCTGGGACTTGCCCAGCCGCCTATGCCCGAATCGGAAGCTTCAGCATTCCCCTCGCAAGCGCATTGCTCCTGCCGCCAGGCTTATCTTATGTCCACGCATGGACATTCCTTGCATGTCACAGACTACTGGTCCGCCTCGGACTTACGCTGGAACTTTGCCCAGCCGCCTACGCCTGCGTGCCTGGCTCTAGACGCAAATTTTGCTTGCCAACAGCGGTGCGCTCAGATGCCATTGTGTTCGCCCCACGCCCACATTTAGACATGCCCTGCGTGTCATAGACTGGTGGTCCGTCTCGGACTCACGCTGGAGTTCTGCCCAGCTGCCTCCGCCTGAGTCGGAAGACTCCGCCTTCTCCTCCATCTTCGGGGGAAGCGCATCCGCCTCGGATGTTTCTCAGTGTTTTGGGGCTGGCCCAGCCCCGCACAGCCTACAGTGACTGCTTTCCCGCGGGCAGTCTGCGCCATCAAGCTGGAACTTTGCATTTCATGCAATTGGGCCCAAAAGCTCGTGAGCACCTGCTCTCGGCAGTCCCTGCACAGGGCCCGCCTGCCGCCGACGCCCAGTCGGTGCAGACCGCCTTGCCATCAACCACCGCCCAGGTCGGCCAGCCATCAGCCACCGCCCAGGTCGGCCAGATTTCAGCCACCGCCTAGCCCAGCCATCAGCCACCGCCCAGGTCGGCCAGCCTTCAGCCACCGCCCAGGTCGGCCAGCCAGTGCCCACAACGGCCCCGCCTCGGGTAGTCACGGGACAGCCAGCGGTCTAAGGAGCCGCGCCCACCGCCAAGTCGGCCATCAGCCACCGCCCTGGTCGGCTAGCCTTCAGCTACCGCCCAGGTCGGCCAGCCAGTGCCCGCAAAGCCTTCTCCTCGTTCGTCGGGAAGAAACACATCCCAGGTCGGATGGCCTGTTGTTGTTGGGACTGTCCCAGCCCAGCAAAGCCGTCAGTACGTCCACAGGACCGCGCGTCTTCAGGGCACACCGCAAAGTACGACTGCCCGTGTGTTCCCCTTGCCTTGACCTAGCTGTGACATCTCTAGGATTAGCTGCCCCGCTCGCCAGGTACATCCCACAACATCGTCGTGGAGTTCCTCAGGGTAACCCTGCCCACGAACCCACCAGTCTGCCCAAATGCACACGTCCTGTGGCAGACTTGCCACAAGTAGCCACGTCCCTTGCCCTTGAGCTTGCCCAAGTATCAGCTCTCCCAGCCCTCACACAAGCCCCCTGTCAGGTAAAGCCTTCTGGCCCTGCCCTGGCCACGCCAACAGCCCTTGCCTTGGCCTCGGAAAGAATCTGCGCAAGAGGCCAAACATGCCCGTGCGTAACATGGGCAGGTTTCAGCCAATATGGTCCACAAGCGCCAAGGCCAGGCACCTTCCTCGCAGGCGCACGGCTTGGGTTTGCCAACAGCCACATCCCAAAACGCGTTTGGGCCTGACTCACGCCCACGTCTGCACCTGCGCGGGTCTGTAAACTGTTGGCCCGCCTCATATGCTGCCTACCTGCCTACGCCACGGATGGCTTATAGCATTTGGGAACGCCTAGCCAGCACGGCCACGCGCACGGCCTTCAGTGACCTCCACATGTCCTTGTGCAGGTCCCGCGTGGGTTTGACTGTCACAAACAACTGCCCGTGTGTTTTTTCTTTGCCTGTAGGACCTTGCTAGGGTTAGCAACCCCTCTCGCCAGGTGCAGTTCACTTCCTCGTGGCGGAGTTCTTCACTGTGGGGTTGCCCACGAACCGCCTGTAGGACCTTGCTAGGGTTAGCAACCCCTCTCGCCAGGTGCAGTTCACTTCCTCGTGGCAGAGTTCCTCACGGTGGAGTTGCCCATGAACTGCCCAAGTGGAGCCCAAACGGGGATCTTACAGCCTTCCGCTTCAGGCCGCAGCCCCATAGCGCCCAAGCCCTTACGCTCGCCTTTGCCTGCAGCCCCCAGGCGAGCTAAAACCTCTTTTCAGCCTTCGGCCTGAACAGCAGACTAAGGACCCAAGCCATGGTCCTGGCCGCCTTTAGCCTTCGGCTGCAAGCGAGAGCCTCAAGGAGGGCAAGCCCACATTCTCGCTTCTAGCCTCGGCCCGCAGCCCCCAACGGAGCCGCAGTTTCAGGGGGGCCGTAGCCGCCACCTCAAGGGCGGGCCAAGAAGTTATCCTGGCGCCCTAAACGGCAGCCTCGCCTGCATCTTCGCCGCCAGCCTCACCTCGCCGCCCACAGTCGAGCCGCAGCTTCACAAAGGCCGAAGCCTCCATCTTGGCTCTCACCTGCAAGCCGCAACCTCAAGGGAGGCCAAGCAGAGATCTTAGCCTCTAAGGGGAAGCCTCGCAGAATACAAGCCTGCGTCTTCGCCTTCAGCCCCAGCAACAGCCCCCCGTTGAGCCGCAGTCTCAAGGGGGCCACAGCTTTTATCTTAGGCCTTCAGCTTGAAGCCGCAACCTCAAGGGGGGCCAAGCATTACCTTCGTGAGCGGCAGACAATCCCACGCCTTCGACTCCAGCCCCAGCCCGCAGTGCCCAGTTAAGACGCAATCTCAGAGCGGCCAAAACCTTCTTCTTGGCAATCTCAAGGAAGGGGCTAAACAGTTCAATCTTTAGCCTTCGGCTTTCAGCGGAAGCCTCGAGGACGACAAGCCCGCGTCTTCGCCCTCAGCCTCAACCCTCAGCCCCCAGTGGGGCGCAGTCTCGGGGGGGGGCCAATGCCTGTATCCTGGCCTTCAGCTTGAAGCCACGCCGCCCACGACGCCAACGCGGCCATCCTGCCTGTGCACTTGGGGACTGGGGTTCGGGATGACACTTGCCCATACACTGCCCGCGACAATGCCATCTATGCCTAGGCACTTGCTACCGCTTCCCATGCATCTTCATCTTGAGAGGTCGGCAAAACCCGTCCCTCAACCATGAGAAGAAGTCCCAAGCTTTTAGGGCAAGTTTCGGGCACAAAAGTCCAGCCATTGCTTATGCGCAAAGGCCCTCGTGTCCGTGCGCGCAGCTACCGACGCCAACCCAGCCATCCTGCCTGTGCACGTGGGGTTTTAGGGTGGCACACGTGGCCTGAAGCCGAGGGTTGCAGCCCCAAAAGACCAAGGAAACTCTTGGCCAATTTGGCTTTAAGCAGGCCGTATAGTGAAAGGGGGGGCCAGGCCTCCATCTTAGCCTTCAGCATGTTGCTGCACCAAAAGCTTATATTCGCCTTCTGCCTCAGCCCGCACCCGTCAGGCGAGCCAAGAACCAAAACTTTTCCTGGCCTGAAGATTTGGGCCGCAGCCTTAAGCGGGCCAGCACTCATCTCAACCTGCAGCCTGGGCCATGAACGCGCCAAGCCACAGCCAGCGTTCCTCGCAAACGACAGCCCCTGCACCGACCTCGTTTCTCCTGCGGGCGACATGCGCCCCAAGATGCTCTGAGCTCGTGCTGCCCTGACAGCCCAGCTTGCTCCTTCGCCTCCTCGCACGCCAGACCCATACGCGTATTGCACGAAGGCATACAGAACTCGGATCTGCCCGGCGCCAGCAAGCCAGGACGCCTGGCTGCACGAGCCACGCCAAGGCCGCTCACCACTACTGTCGTAGCCGACAGGCTGACGAGCCCTAATCAAGCCCCGAACCTCGAGCGCGGCGTCAAGGGCCTGGCCTTGTATTCTGGCCACTCCCCTCCCTTCGGGCCACAGCCTCAGAGCTCGCCAAGAATCTACCCAGCCTCCCCAGCCACGAAGCAGCCAAGCCCTCTTCACAGCCGAGCCGCATCACCGGTACTATTGCCCAGGATATGGCCTTTCAAGTCTCTCAAAGCCTGTCCGTCGACCATGAGGAGCAGTCCCAAAGCTTTTGGGGCATCGGTGCAATTCACAAGGCCCTCAAGACTTTCAGGCACAAAAGTCTAGCCAATGCTGAAGCAAACCGCCCCCGTGTCCGCGGGCGCCGCTCACGAAGCCAGCCCGGCCATCCTGCGTGAGTTCTTGAGGGTTTAGGATGGCACGCGCACACACCTGCCCGCAACACTGGCTTCGATGCCTATGTATTGGCTACCATTTCCCATGCATTTGCGCCTTGAGAGGTGCGGTAAAGCCCGTCCCTCGACCATGCGGAGAAGTCTCAAAGCTTTCGGGGCACCCGAGCAATTCACAAGGACTTCCAAACTTGCAGGCACAAAAGTCCAGCCAATGCTTAAGCAAACCGCCTTCGTGTCCGCGGGCGCCGCTCGCGAAGCCAGCCCGGCCATCCTGCCTGAGTTCTTGAGGGTTTAGGATGGCACGCGCACACACCTGCCCGGAACAATGCCATCTATGCCTTTGTATTGGCTACCATTTTTCATGCATTTGTGCGGTAAAACCGGTCCCTTGACCATGAGGAGAAGTCGCAAAGCTTTCGGGGCGCCCGAACATTTCGCAAGGACTTCCAAACTTGCAGGCACAAAAGTCTAGCCAATGCTTAAGCAAACCGCCCTCGTGTCCGCGGGCGCCGCTCGCGAAGCCAGCCCGGCCATCCTGCCTGAGTTCTTGACGGTTTAGGGTGACACGCGCACACACCTGCCCGCAACAGTGCCATCTATGCCTTTGTATTGGCTACCATTTTTCATGCATTTGAGCCTCGAAAGGTGCGGTAAAACCTGTCCCTTGACCATGCGGAAAGTCTCAAAGCTTTCGGGGCACCCGAGCAATTCACAAGGACTTCCAAACTTGCAGACACAAAAGTCCAGCCACTGCTTAGCAAATCACATTCATGCCCGCGGGCGCCGCTCGCAAAGCCAGCCCGGCCATCCTGCCTGAGCTTTTGAAGGTTTAGGATGGCACGCGCCCACACCTGCCGCAAGAATGCCATCTTTGCCTATGTTCTGGCTACCATTTTTCATGCATTTGAGCCTCGAGAGGAGCGGTAAAACCTGTCCCTCGACCATGAGGAGAAGTCGCAAAGCCTGTGGGGCGCCCGAGCAATTCACAAGGACCTCCAAAAATGCAGGCGCAAAAGTCCAGCCGGCGCCTAAGAGAATCGCCCTAGCGTCCGCGTGCGAAGCTCGCGACGCCAACCCAGCCATCCTGCCTCGGTTCTCGGGGCTTAGGATGGCGCGCGCCCGCATACTGCTTGCGACGGTGCCATCTATGCCCATGTCTTTGGCTGCTACTTCTCACGAGTCTTCGCCCTGAGAGATGCGACCCCGAGGCATGCACACGGGGTAGATGCAGGAATTCACACAAGAACACGAGTGAAGCCTGCGGAAGCTCCCAGAAATTGAGCGCGCAGACATACAATACTCGCATTTCTGCATGTGTTCGCCTACGTTTTGCGTGCCAAATCTCTTCCCGAGAGAAGCTGCCAGAAGTCAGCCTGACAGTGCCAAGCTCTCAGAAATCGAGCGTGCCTGTGCCTCAGGGTTTAGGATGACACGCAGGCACGCTGTACACGCAGCAATGCCTTTCCTGCCAGTATTCGCCTACCATTCCTGCCAGTATTCGCCTATACTTGCGAGCCAACTCTCTCCGCGAGAGATGCCGCCCAAAAGTCTGCATAACAGGGTCAAAGCTCCCCGACATCGAGCACGCATGTGCCTCAGGCGCAGCAATGCCCCTTTTTGCCAGCACTGCCCATACTTCATACGCCAAATATCTCCTCAGGAGACACGGCCCAAAAGTCGGCCGAACAGTGCCAAAGCTCCCAGCAATCGCGCGCGCCCGGACCTCAGGCACAGCAATGCCTGTTTCTGCCAGTCTTTGCCTACACTTCCTATGCCCAACATCTCCTCAAGAGATGCTGCCCAAAAGTCGGCCGAATAGTGCCAAGGCTCCCAGTAATCGAGCACGGCACGCCGTGCACGCAGTAAGGCCGTTTCTGCCAGTAGTATTGGCCTGCACTTGCAATGCGCGAGAGATGCTGTCCAAAAGTCAGCCCAAGCTCCCGCAAATCGAGCGCGCCTGTGCCTCAGGGCTTAGGATGACTCGCAGGCACGCAACGCACGCAGCACAGCTAGCCCTCACAGTGGCCTTCCTCACGGTCATCGGAGCCCCACTCAGCTGGAAGAAAGCCGCTTTCGGCGACCAACTCGTGTGGTGCGGTTGGAAGTTCTGCTTTGCCACAGAATCCGTATGCCTGGCGCAGCCCAAGCTGGATAAGCTGCGCGCCCAGCTACTCGGCCTTCTGGAGCACAAGCGCGTCCCCCGCAAGGAGCTCGAATCTTGCCTTGATGTGGGCCACTAGCGTAAGCTCACGCCTGCGCTGTGTTGCCGCCCCGCTATATGCAGACTTGCACAGCCCGCCAGGGACCCAATACCCCATCCCACCTCGCAGCTGGCCACAGTTCCTGTGGTGCCTAGACTCTCAGTGCCGGGTCACAAAGGACGCCTCATTCCTACAATTGCCCATAAAGGCCAAGGTAATTGAGGTCAAAGGGAAGCCGGTGTCGTCGAAAACGGACATCTGGCCCATCCCAGCTGCAGACAAGACTGTATGGGTGCGCGTCGCTGACCCAAACGCGCAGGAAATCACATTGCGCAACGACAGCAAAGCCGCCTTACACTGGCTCGCTCAGTGCTTTACGCACGAATTCCGCATGCCCCTAGCCCAGCCGCCCTTACTCCCTTGCCTCTCTAGCCCAGCCGCCCTTACTCCCTTGCCTCTCTGCAGCAGACGCCGTGGCAGATGGCTCGCAAGTTGGGATCGGGGGCTGGTTGTGCACGTCCAGCCAAACTTCAGTGGTCCATAGCAGAACTACGTGCCCACTTGCCTTTCCTCACGAAGGATGCCGAGCAATATATTGCCTGCTTCGAGACCATCGCGCAGTGGGTCTTCTTGCAGATGGACTAGTCGGCCACCGGTTGCTCCAGCCTTCGCTTCTGCTTGCCCACTCCCAGCGACAACAGCCCAACACAAGCCTCAGTCAACAAGCTGTTTACCACCGCCTTTCCCCTCAGCCTCTTCCTGCTGAAGGTAGCCTCCTGGGCCCACGCTAAAGGACTGAGCCTAGAAGTGGGCCACATACCGGGAGTAAAGAACACGGACGCTGACGACCCCAGCCGAAACCGCCTGCAGAAGTTCACCGGCGCGACCAAATCCAAGAGATTCCACATCAAGCTGCAAGACCTAGCTCGGTCGGAGCACGAGGTCAGCCTTAGCCCCCAAACGCCAGCTGGAGCACTGGCCTAGTGCAGGTTTCAGCACATCCAGCCTAGTGCCCCGGGCACCAGCCAGACCGCCCGCGGTGGGGGTAGATAGGCCTAATGCATTCACCGGTCTGCCCTGGGCCCCTGAAGTGGGGGTGTGATGGCCTTTCATGCTCGTGGGACACTGCCCAGCCTTTCCCACGAAGCATTCTACTCTTTCGCCCAGAGCAGCACCGCTGAAAACAGGAGAGCGAGTCGGTTGTACCCTAAGCCCCTCCCTTTTGGGACTTAGGATTAGGGTTTGACTCCTCTCCCCAACTAGGGTTAGGTCATGCAGTGCTTGTTGGGAGAACGCTTCGGGTTTTTGGTTCCCGTGTGTTTTCCCACAAGTGAATCATGCACCGCCGTTTGCATTTTGCCCAGGCATGCCTTGCACAGCTGGAGCATCTCCGGCTCACAGCTGGCCTTGACCTAACCCCTAGGTGGGGCCTTCTGCTTTTCTTCGCCCGCCCACCACTGCCCTTTCTCATTCAAAGCCTAGCATTCCAAAAGCCTGGATCCGTCCGGATCCCGCCTCCCAAAGTGGAGTAGCCCCTCAGAACTGCCTACTTGCCTCCCAAAGTGGAGTAGCCCCGGTCCCGCCTCGGGACCTCATCTCACCTCAACAGGGGGTGTGATGGCCTTTCATGCTCGTGGGACACTGCCCAGCCTTTCCCACGAAGCATTCTACTCTTTCGCCCAGAGCTGCACCGCTGAAAACAGGAGAGCGAGTCGGTTGTACCCTAAGCCCCTCCCTTTTGGGACTTAGGATTAGGGTTTGACTCCTCTCCCCAACTAGGGTTAGGTCATGCAGTGCTTGTTGGGAGAACGCTCTGGTAACACGGACGTTGTCATCGTGCGGACATGGATGCTCTGGTAACACGGACGTTACCAGTTATCATCGTGTCAACATGGATGCGCTGCTAACACGGACGTTATCATCGTGCGGACATGGATGCTCTGCAAAAAAAGCCACGAAGTGTCGTAAATACCGATGTTTCAGTTTAACAGCCCAAACCCAAACTGGCAAGGCGTACGGTGCAGGTACATGTAGAAAGAAGAAAAGACAAAGGGGCACTGGAGCCTGGAATGTGCGCGAAACCTAGGTTTTAGCACTGGGAATCGAAGAAAATGACACCGTCGCGAATGGTACCGACACCTAGTAGTAGTAGTAGTAGTAGTAGTAGTAGTAGTAGTAGTAGTAGTAGTAGTAGTAGTAGTAGTAGTAGTAGTAGTAGTAGTAGTAGTAGTAGTAGTAGTAGTAGTAGTAGTAGTAGTAGTAGTAGTAGTAGTAGTAGTAGTAGTAGTAGTAGTAGTAGTAGTAGTAGTAGCAGTAGTAGTAGTAGTAGTAGTAGTAGTAGTAGTAGTAGTAGTAGTAGTAGTAGTAGTAGTAGTAGTAGTAGTAGGAGTAGGAGAAAGCCGCCACGGATCAGACGGCCGGGCACTTGCATCCTGGAAACCGGGCTTTGGGCGCAACTGCTGTCCTAGAGGTTCAACCTGTCCTCAGGGGAACGTAACAGCTTGTGCCTTACAGTGAGCCATGGTGAGCCGAGATCTTTGAGCCGTCTGATCTGCCGGGTCCCAATTCCCGGGCCTCCTGAGCCCAGACGTTGCAGTCACTGCATTCTTTCAGGGGGTAGGCGAGAGGGTTTCCACTGCTCCGCGAGGTGGAAGGAGTACCCACAAGAAGCAAACGCAGACTGTTTCAGGTGGGGAAAAGTTAGCGGATGGCGGTACCTTCACAGCACCAAGACAATTTTCGGAGCATTCGTAAAGTTGCATTCAGGAGAGCGTGTACTTTAGTTTCACGCACTCAGCAGAGCGTTTCTTACAGGAAAGGGATCTTGACGCCGGAATATGTGGAGAGAAGCGGCTTGCGTCCTCCCGGCCTGCCAATAGCGACAGAGGGGTCGACGCAGTCGATGCCCCCCGCTATGCGCACAGCGCCCAGACCCAGAGGAGGCAACATGGTCAAGCCACTGAGGGTATTGACTTGGAACGCCGGGCACTTAGGTCAACAGCAATGGGCTGAGCTTCGCACCTGGTTGCGTACTGCTTCAGATCCGTATGATGTGCTTGCCCTGCAAGAGACGCACTGGCAGGAAAGCACTGAGTTTGACGTTGAGGGGTGGCATTGTATAGGCTCCGCAAGCAAAGGCAAGGCCAAAGCTCCCAAGGCAAAAAGCAAACCTGCGCCAGATCACAACTTCTCTGAACAGCCAGGCACACAACCACAGGCTCAGCACGTACATGATGACAAAAGGGCAGACGGCGTAATGATACTAACAGCCCCGCACATTCCCAAAGCCACCATCAGATGGAGCGAGCGCCAAAAAGGCAGGGTATTGGAAGCGGTCTTCCAATGGAAGGGTGCACGTGTACACCTCATCACAGTGTACCAAAACGTTTGGACCACCTCCAAGACAGCCCACCAAAACCGAGAGGACAGATCACTGTGCTTGGCCTCATTGTCAAGAGCAGTCCGCGGAGTTCCGCAGCGTGACACTCTGGTGGTTTTAGGAGATTTCAACTCCACGCTGAACACAAGTGCGGGAGTGGTAGGCACCTGCGCTCCAGGTTCGCCACAGCATCGCTCAGCAGAAGATGCCTATTTTCAACGCCTCGTGCAAGGACATGGTCTAGTCGCGCTTAACACATGGTCTTCGGGATCAGGCCTGACATTTCACACTGCCACTTCAAAGTCTCAAATAGACTACATTCTAGTCCCGAAGCCACTAGCGCGTGGAGAATCTAAGCAGAGCAAGCCTCTGACAGATTTCCCGCTGGGAAGGTGGAAGAAAGGAGGTCATTACCCAGTCGAGGCAAAGATCCGGCCTCGAAGGCACTGGCAGCTCTCCTCCCACCCCTCCCCCCTCCCCCCTATGATAAGCAGGCTCTTGAAGAAGCAGTGCGATATAATCGCCCGAAAGCGCAGGCAATGAAAGAGTGGGTAGCCGACCAGCTTACTCAGATCACCACGCCGGACATGGAGGAGGTAAATGAGGTGCTGCTCAAAGCCTCAGAGCGATACTTCCCAAGAGCTCCTAAGCCCTCTTCTCCCCCCCTCAATGCGATGCACAGGGCAACAAAGCGTATGTGGGCCCGTTTGACAGCTTTGGATGAGGATTTAGCAAATGCCTTGCTGTCCCTTGCAGGTCACGAGACACTGGTGCAAGACCTCTCCACGTGGCACAAGCAGGCTGTTACTAGGGCACGCAGACAACGCTTGGCAGACTTCACTCAAGAGGTAGATCAATCTACTCAAAGAGGCAACTCTTACCTGGCTCATAAGACGCTGCAGAAGCTTCGTCCCTGGCAGCCGCAGCCCAAAACTCAGCTAGTCAACAAGGACGGCTATTTAATGGCGGCTGAAGAGGAACTCAAACTCATGCAGGAACATGCAAAAGCAGTGTTTCAAAGGCATGACAGGTTGCCATTTGAGGTCAGCAGCCTGCCAACGCTCTCAGCCCCCCTCCTTTCGAAGCACATATGCTCCATCAGACCTCATAAGGCTGTTCCCCAGAACTCAGCGTCGGCAGCCGCGTGGAAGCTCTGCTCTGACTCGGCCAGTGAGCACCTTGCAAAGTACTGCAACGAACAGGCCCGCAAAGCGGAGCACAGCCCGCTTGATTCGGCAGTGGTCCTATCTGCGCAGCTGAAGGATACTGACCTATGCTTCATACCCAAGCCCAACAAGCCCCCATCCAAGCCTCCAAACCTTCGGCCCTTAGGCATCATAAGACCGGACGGAAAGGGCCTGACGGGGGCCTGCAGAGATCTCCTCGCTCCTTTTACTTCCAGCTACTTGAAGTCTGTGCCTCAGTTTGCATATCAGCCACAGAGAGGGCTGTCTGATGCTCTCTCCAGGGTATCAAAGCACACCAGAGAGGTCCGAAGCATCTGTGCCCAATCGCGACTGAGCAGGCATTCCTTGCATGCTGGACAGCGCAAGCCGGAGTTGGTGGGAGGGATCTGCTTTGCGCTCGACTTGTCGCAAGCCTTTGACATGGTACGCCGACAGGACCTCATGGACACCCTTCAGGAAGCCGGGGTACCGCCTGACATTCAGGGGTTAGTGGCGTCTCTGCACTCGGACAGCAGATATACTGTTCGATCCCGGCAGGCCTCCTGTTCTGTTGAGTCCACAACAGGCATAAAGCAAGGCTGTAAATTAGCCCCAACACTGTTTTCCCTGCTGACAGGAAAACTGTTTCGCGAACTTGCTGAGGTGGTAGGCTGGGATCGCGTGATGCACTGCTTAACAGGATACGCAGATGATCTGACGGTCCACTGCAACATAACCAGTTGGAAAGACCTGATGCAGGCCCATAACATGATAGCTGATCTCCTACGAATTGTGAGGAAATACGGCTTCAAGGTGAACTCAGACAAATGCCACTTGATGGTCAAGCTGATGGGCACCGCTTCCGCCCGAGCACATAAACTCTTCAGCAAAGTCAAAATTGACGCCCAGGGAGTCAAGCACCGCGCATGGCGAATAGGGAGCACCAATGCCCAAGAATCCTTTCCACAATCTTCATCTTTTAAGTATCTTGGAGTGTGCGTGTCCTATGGCAACCAGGAGAAGGCGACGCTAGACTACAGATTGCAAGAAGGAAACGCTAAGCTGCAACAGGTCCGAAGATACGTACACAACCGAAGATTCTCGGGCCCAAAAAGCAGATTGAAGATCTGGCAAACTACCGTCTGGGCAACGGTCTCAGCAGGCCTGGTTGACATTGGACTCACAACGGAGACAGCTCAACAATTGCGCAGTTGGCACGCCAGAAAAATCAGAGCGGTCCTCAACAAACCCGTTCATCTCACGGGCATATCGACGCATCATTTGTATGCTGCCTACGGAGTTAAAGACCCAGTCCAACTGCTGTTGGAACGCCAGAGTAATCGAGTCCGATCGCTAAGAAGAAGACAGGAATCCCAAACAAGTCCAGCTGCACAGCAAGCGGCTCAACAGGATGCACAGCCTCCGCACAGCCACCAAGATGCAGCGCTGCTCCCCAAGGCTCACCAGTATGCGCAAGAGGTTCTCACTGAGTATGAGAACTTGCTGGCGGCAACTCATGCTGAGGAAGAGACAAAACATTGCTGCAGGCATTGCTCCTTTCAAACCTCAACCGAGCAAGGGCTACGTATACACGAGGCCAAAATGCACAGAGACAAGTTGGATCGATATGTTCCACCTGCTTTCCTGCCGGAGCATTCGAAGGACGGACTACCAACATGCGCAGCGTGCCACAAGCACTTTGCCCTTTGGAAAGGACTGAAGGACCACTTTCTCTCCGGAGCCTGCAAAGAGCCGGAGGCCTTAAGAAGAATAGATGCCCAGCACTCCGAACTGCTAGACGAGTCAGTGCATCCCTGGTCACGCGAACACTTGACCAGCACAGCTGGCACGCACACTGCCACGCAACTTGCTCGACAGCCAGCTTCCAAGCACTTTGTGGACCATTGTGTGCTATGTGGATTCTGGACACCTGATCATACCAAGGTCAAATCGCACCTGCATCAGGAGCATCGCAGGATCTGGTATGCCCTGCAAGAGAGCACCACGCTACAGTGCCAGAAGCTCGGGACCGAAATCCTCAAAGGCAGACCATGCCCCTTCTGCAATAAGAATGTTACCGATAGGCGTAAGCGCCCGGCGCAATGTGGAGTACTCTTTCAAATCCTTCTAGGCGATTCCGTGTTGCAGATATCTAGGACCGCCACGGGACCACTACAGAGATTCTTCAAAGTAGTTAACTCCCCAGAGCTACCAGCAGCCAAGCCTAAACCTCTGCAGCGTGTGCTTGCCACGCAGGAAGCGATCCAAGGAGATGCTCCCCAAGATTCGAGCTTTTCCCACTCCTCTTCTCAGGTTGCCGCCCTTGCGCTCAAGAACACCTCCAACTACTGCTATGTCAATGCAGCTATGCAGGCTATGCTAGCCACTACCACTATGGAGCCATCATTGCGATCACTCCAACCACTCTTGAGCCTCATTTCGAGTTCGACACAGTCCAGCACTGCTTCCCCCCTCAATCTCATTAACTCATTCCCGCTTCGAAGCCTGCTGCCAAGATGGAGATTCGATGGCACGCAGCAAGACTCGGCAGAATTCCTGCAGAGCTTCCTGGCAGCTGCTTCTGAGCTCCCTCTCACGCGTAGGTGGGCAACAGTTGATCTGGCCACAGGGAGTTTGGCGGTGGAGGGAGGTCCCCTCATCATGCTCATGCAACACTCGGCCAGCAGGCCACTGCAATCTTTAATAGACGAGTGGTCTTCGGTGCCCCCAAACACAACTTTGCTGGGGCAGCAGAAGCACGCAATCTTCACAGTGGCAAGATTTACAGGTTCGGGTAAGAATCACTTCCCTATCACTGCGTACAGTCAAGAGCTCCAGGTACCCGTACTGTATGAGGGCTCCATACGCAACGAAAGGGCGTACGTGCAGTCCTGTGTCTTTCACATTGGCTCTACCCCGTACAGCGGCCATTACCGCACTATCTGGAGGTCAACGTCGGAGTGGCAGTCGACCGATGACCACCGGCGATCACTGAAGGCAACGGACTCAGATCAAAGACAAGTCCGCCATGGTTCATACATCTTCTTTTTGACATTCCCTGAAGCATCACGTGACGATGCAGTGATCCTCTGAGCATCACTAGTCGCAACTGGCCAGCGCTGCGACCAGTACTGCAGCACAGCTGCCGCCCCCCCCCCCACTGTCAGCGCTCGATAACCGCTCACCGCCGATTGCCGAATCAAAGACAGCTTCTTTGTGAGCTTTAGGTAGGTTTTGGAGTTTGGGGGTTTGGGGTTTTGGTTTTGGGGTTTTGGGTTTTGGGTTTTTAGGGTTTAGGGGTACAGGCCCAAGGTCCCAATCCAGCAGCCAGGCTGGCAGGACTCCCATGTGCACATGTGCAAGATGCCCAGGTCCAAGGTCTCAATCCAGCAGCCAGGCTGGCAGGACTCCCAGGTCAGGTGCACAGGCGCAAGGTGCCCAGGTCTAAGGTCCCAATCAAGCAGCTATGCCAGCAGGACTGCCAGGTGCGCAGGCGCAAAGCGCTCAGGTCCAAAGACGCTTCGGGTTTTTGGTTCCCGTGTGTTTTCCCACAAGTGAATCATGCACCGCTGTTTGCATTAAGCCTAAACAAGCCTTGCACAGCTGAGCATCTCCGGCTCACAGCTGGCCTTGACCTAACCCCTAGGTGGGGCCTTCTGCTTTTCGGTCAAGGCCTTCTACGCTCTTAGTTCTTTCTAGAGCCTCCAGGCCTCGTAATCCTGGAGTTTGTAGCCTGCACGCCCAGCCATGGCCTACCGTGCTAACATGCCCATCCGCACAGAAGTTCGCAGCTCTTCAGATGGCGGACGCTACGATTACGTCCCCTCGTGGGACGATCTGGTCTACTTGCACTTGAACAGACTGGCCCTATTTGCACAACCTGCCCAAGATGACTACGCCACGCCTTGTCCTGGCTACGAACCAGGCCCAGAGGATACCACCCCGCCGGTCCGTTTCAGGACCCGCACGGCGCCCACTACCGCACAGATCAGCACGCCTGAACCAGCGATGCACACTCCCCTTGGAGCCTCTGGTTTGCCTACTACAATGGATGCGCATATGGGCCCTGCCGAGCCCCATCCTGGAGCTACGAGATCTACTCCTCTTGCAGCCTTCAGCTCAGCTTCTGCAATGGATGCACCTCTGGGTCCCGCTGGGCCCCCCTTTGAAGCTAAGCGTGACACTCCTCTTGGAGCCTCCGACTTGCCTTCTACAGCCAATGACTTCATGCCTTCAAAGCCCAACGAGCCTCACGACCTGGTGCACATCAGGTCCCTGCTCGTTTATATGCACAATCACCTGGCCTGCCAAGACGCAATGGGCCGCACTCTGATGCAGGCAGAGGAATCCAGACGCCTGGAGCTGCACGCAGTCTCTGCCCAACTGCAGGAAATACGCACCAGCCTAGCCTTCGTCCAGCAGGCCTACGCCGATCTCAGGCACGAGCTCGACAGCATCGCAGCCGACTTTCTGGCCTATCGCATTCGCACAGAAGCGGAGATGGCAAGCCTTAGGGAAGCCTTGGGGCCCATGCCCTCCCAAATCAATACCCTCAAGCGTATTGCTATACTGCCTTACAATGCACATCTTCAGGCCCTGCGTACCTTTCAGGTCCCGGCAAACAGGTGGGAAGAGGCAAATCCCCATGCCCTGTTGCGTAGAGAGCTTCTACACCTAGAGGACCGCCTTCTTCGCCTGGAAGCTGCCCAGCCCGTCTGGCCCGTGCAATCTGGGGCATGAGCGCCTGTGCGGGTAGACCATGTAGGGCGAACACGTGGGCGTGGGCGCGTTGCAGTGCCGACATATGTAAAGCACACTGTCGGCGGCATGTGCGGTTTTGATAGCGGGAGCAGAAGCTCTGCATAGGCACGGCGAAGAATTGGTGCTGTGCCAATCTGGGGCCAGCGGGCAGCGGGGGCAGCATGGAGCCAGCATTAGACAGCAGGTGCTGTGGCGGCGGAGGCTTAGGCTTAGGCCAGGGTATGGGCGTATTAGGGTCGGCAGGCGGGTTAGGGCTATTAATAGGCTGAGGCAGCGTAGGCGCTGTCGTAGGCTGTCTGACCTGGTGTGGCAGCCTGACCTGTGCAAGAGCGAAGCTGTGTGCGAAAGGCTCTTGCGCTGAGGACGCTGTGGCGTCTGGGCATGTGTCACTGCTGTCCTCGGTGCCACTCCAATCCTGGACATTCCAGGGGCAAGGTTGGAAGGCTGGGCTTTTAGGCTGAGGAGGCATGGGCCCGAAGTGACGCAACAAAGCTAGCCAAGGGGGTCCCTAAAGAAAACGCCAAGAGCCGATAACTGCGTGAAGTATCAGAACCACACACCTCTTTGGCCTCAGCAACATACTGGCTTGCATCTGGGCCCACATTAGCCCACAAGACCGCCGCTCATTCCACGTCATTGACTGGTGGTCTGCCGCCGATGCCCGCTGGTATTTGGCAGGCCTGCCAATGCCTGACTCAGATGACTACTCCGACCAGGGGTCTTCATCGGGCACCAGCACCGCTGCCTCAGTGGGTACCTAGCCTATGCCGGTGCCTTGCGTGAGCACCTCTCTGCCCATCCTTTGCACGTGCCTACCGGGACTCACGCCACCCTGTCGCACTCGACACACACCATTGCCCTGTGAGCCTCACGCTGCCTGGCCTAGTGCCCCCCCCCTCTGTGCTGATTGTCCCTGGACCCGCCCATCCTGCCCCTTGCCTGCAGGTACCTACGCCTTCGAGCTCGGCATCGACTTCATGCACATCAAGGTTGCCGGCTGCCACCTTACTCTGCCTATTTGCACACTGCCCTGAGTTGCTGCCTAGTTAGCGTTCACGCTTCTTCACTGTCAGGCCAATACGCACTTTCTGCATGCCTCTCTCGTTCGACTTCAAGGCCGGCTGTGCTCTTGCAGTCGTTCGTGAGTATTGTTGCCGCATATGCCCTGTTCTCTGCACACTGATATGGCTGCCTACGCGGTCTCTGCACAACCCGCCTCGGGTTCAGGCAACGCACAGCCGAGCCAGACATTGCCTACCAAGGCCCCGCCATCGGTGGTCACTGGCAAAGCCCAGGCCCAAACGCCTGATTCGGGCCCAACGCCTAATCCAGCCTCGGATTCCACAGCCTCGGCTTTGCTCACGGACGAGCTAGCCGCTATGAAGAAGGCCGCTTCCACCCGCCGCGGGCAAAAGGCCAAAGCCCTCTCGCGCAAGGACTGGGACTTCCTTGACCCAGCCCAGAAGCTATCCTGGTCGCCCGACCAGATCCGCCGAGCCCACGGGGATGGCCGTGTCATCCCCAGCCTAGTTTTCAAAAAGGATGGGGTCAAGGTGCCTGACGCCCTGGTGAAGCACATCGCCAACACGCTCCCCTCGACAGACGCCGAGACGAGCCCGCCTACTCAGACTGGCCCACTGCCTTCTGTCGCCCGCCCGACTTGGGCAGACATCCAGGAGGATTGCCATGCCCAAGATTGTCAGCCCATCGCCCCTCAGGTCCACCAACAAGGCCACGCCTGAGCCTGAAGCCCGCCCATCTGCCTCGCCAACCAAGCCCAACCCTCGCATGACCATGGTCTATGAGGGCAGGACCTGGCACAACTTTTGGGGGCAGGACCCACCAACGCGGTCTTAGTGGACTGGGACTCCTACTGGTTCACTCTGGAAGAAGAACCCGCCCAGGGACAGCCAGCCCAGCCCAAGGGTCCTTCCCCATGCCCACAGCCCGCACACCCGCCTCAGCAGGCCCAAGATCCCCTTCAGCCGCCGGGAACCAAAGCCCCACCGCCACCTATGCCGCAAGAGCCAGAACCAGCCCATAAGAAGATCACGTGCTCTGTCTTCGGAGCGGACGGCTGGATTCTCAGAAAGGACCAGAGAGGCAGGGTGCACATCACCGAAGCCGACGACGCCAGCCCAATTGCCCATGCCGACCAGGGAGACCCCCGAGCCCAGGAAGTGCGCTCCATGCGGTTCAACATTTGGGCCCCGCCGTTTGTTGCGGGCCCGGTGGTGCCTTTCTCTATCATCAGCCCTCCGCCGGCACAGCCACAGCCGGCCCCAGCCCAGGAAGCCCACACCACGCCTCCCACGGCCCAAGAGCAGACCGACACCCAAGACGCCCAGCCCCAGGACGACTTCACAGACTTGCTTGGCCTGGGGCAAGATTCCTCGGATCGAGGGCTCCGCAACCCTTTCCCGAACCCACAGCGCCCAGGAAGGAGGTGACTTCCGGCCCAAAGCAACCAGCGCCAGGTCCATGCCCTGCCCACACCTGTCCATCACGCGACAGACGCTACCGAGGCACACTCATCATGCCCAGTGTCTGCCTACCGGATACATTCAACTTGGCGCCGCACCTCCTCAAGGTCTTCTTTGTGGACCATCGAGACCGCCCACGATGCATGCGCCCATGTTCAACACGCCCACACTGCCCCTTCGGCCTCGCGTGTGCACAAATAATGTCGGACACCGACAGTGAGCATTTGGACCACCTATGCAGCCGCTGTGTAGAGTTCCGCAGAGCCCATGAAGACCCATGGGGCTGGTTCCATGCCTATGCGCCCTAAGCCCATGTGGCGCATAGGCTTTTCCCTAGCGGATATGCCCACAACTTTCCGCCTAGCCCGCCCTAGCCTTTCAGCCTTAGCCCATTCTCGGCCTAAGAATTGGGCCTTATTTTGCATCCGCCGCCGGCCCGAACAAGACAAAAAAGGAGGGCATGCCCATGACACAACCACAATGTCCCATGCGGTTAGACTGCCTTGTCTAGTGTGTATGCCTACCTGACGCAGGTGCCCACCGTCGAGCCCATCGAGATGCAGCCGGAGCCCTGTCCACACCGAGAAAAGCCTCCTGCCTGGTTCTTCGCATTGCCTGTACAGGTTTGTGCACAGGTTTGACACTTTCATCCAAGCTTTCACATACATGGAGCGCCTGTCGTCAGCCTACTGTGCGACTCCTTCTTGCAGCCATTTCACTCAAGCCGCCAGGAACATGCTTCCGAGTCACAAACCGCGTGTCGACTGGAGCCCCACTCCCAGTCGTAAGAAGCCCAGACTGCCTAATGGCAACTATCCATCGTGATGGAGAGGACCTTATTTTGTGTTCATGTGCAGCAAAAATAAATGTTCTTTTATTTTTGCGGTTTGCCCGAATCTTGCCCGATTTACGAGTTCACTACAACAATCCACGAGTACAGACCACGTTCCAAATTTTTAGAAGCCAGTAGCCATTTTGGCTCAAGGTCTGAGTGGCTCAGACACAGAGTTTCATTTTTGAATCCTGGGGCCTGGCTTTGTGTAACCGTGTGAGCACCCAAACAGGTTCATCTTCAACCAGGCTCTCTAACCTTGCCCTTAGGGCCAGTGCAAGCAGCCCCGTGGGGGCTGCGGATGTCCTGAACTCCTCGGCCGTTCATGGGCACGTTGCTTCCTGAGGATTCCACTGCAGAAGAGGCGGAGCGCGCTCATTTGCGCCTGACCTGGGATCACGCCGCTGCCATTGGTCGCTTGTCGGATTCTGTTGCCGATTTGCAGTCGCAGGTTGCCGAACAGGACTCGGCCCTAGGCGATCTCCAGGAGCAGGTTATCCTTTTTGCTCAGGTGGGTTCCTTGCAAGAGGAGCGTGTCGGCTTCCTCCGTGCCATCGGCGTGGCTCCCTCCCAGTGGGCTCGTACTTCTCCGTGGACCCTTGTGCATCGTGTCATTCAGGATCTCGGTGGGCGTGTTCGCCACCTGTGGCGGCTGTACGGGCCGCGTCAACCGACGCTTACGCCGCTGGATAGTCTCGATCCTTAGCCCCAGGTTTTTCCGCCATGTCCAGCCCTACGTTTGCTGCGTCTGCCGAAGGCTCTGCATCTGGGGGGGGTTGTGCTTCGACTGACGCGCTCCAAGCCCAAGCGTGCCAGCGTGCGATTGACGAAGCCAGCTTTTCGTCAACTGCCTGTGTCCTCACTTTACCGTGGGAGAAGGGAGTCTTTAAGAGGGTTTTTGAGGGTGAAAGTTTTGGTTTACCCAAAATCCCTAAAGTCCGACTGTCAGCACAACTGCACCTTCCTGCTGCCTCCGCAGCGCCAAAGCCTGCAGCAGCGTCAACTGATGAGACGGCAGGTGTGTCTGACCCTATCTATGCGAGCGTCCTCACCAGACCGCGTCTTGAGCCAGGGGTCAAGGCAGGTTCTGATAGGGAGGCGGTTGTTAGGAGGTGGTTGTGCATCTTGAGCCATTGCCCTGAAGGTTCCGAGCTTGGAAAATTCTTGATGAACTCATCCCAGGACACCTTGCAAATCGTGTCGTCAGCTGTCGGCGGGAAAGCTACATCCACCTTGCTGAAGCGTGCCCGGTGTGCCGCTAAGCTTGTTGCCCATGCAACCACGCAAGGTACAAAGTTCTTTCCAATAACTTTAGATAAGGTTTTGGACTACATAAAACCCTTGGTGGCTGCCAAAAGACGAAGTGCCATCCACGAGTGTTTTGAGACAATTAATTTTCTTGAGCATGTCCTCGGGGTTCTAGTTGAAGCAAAGGTTCTGGAGCACCCGGTGATCCAAGGGATCAAGAGAGAAGCTTCGGGCGCAATCAGGCTGCGGACTCCGTCACGCACCCTGTATGTTGCAGAAATCTTTGCTCTCGAGTGCGAGTTGATCGAGGGTTTTCTCGACCCGATCGACCGGTATGCCCTTGGAGTTTGTCTGTTCCTTGTGTACGCCAGAGCCCGCGTCTCAGACATCCGGAACATTTACAAGATCGAACTTGACATTTCCGGAAACAAGGGATACATCGAGGTCAAGACCTTCGATCACAAAAATGCGCGGATCTCAAACGCCGCCGGCGTGCCTCTGATCCTCGTTGCTCCGATCCAAGGGCTGCATAAGTCTCCGTGGGGTTTGGCATGGGCTTCAACTTCGAGCAGGGGTTTCGCGGGCCCCTCCTGCCTACCCTTGCTGCTGACAACTCCTGGAGCTCTGCGGCAGTCAGCGCTAGTGAGGTGACCAGCTGGATGCGCAAGTTGCTCGCCCTTGCACTTGTACGCGAGCCGGAGGCAGGCTTCAGCTCCCATGGGTTGAAAGCCACGCTTCTCTCTTGGATGACGAAAGCGGGCTATGATAAGGTACCGTGCCTCATTTTGGGGCATCATGCGTTGAAGGGTGATCACAAACCCATTGAGACTTATGGGAGAGATACTCAAGCCCATCCCCTCCGACTCCTCGAGCAGTGCATCGAGCGCGTGAGAAGCGGTGTCTTTTCGCCCGACAGCACACGCTCTGGGATGATGTTGGATGTGCCTGTCCCTCTCGAGCCGGTGACTCCTGCACCGCCTTTGGCTTCTTCGTCAAGCGAACAAGTTGAGAAGCAGGTCGAGCCGCTCCTTGCCGTTCGGGCAGGCGCCCCCAGTGTGGAAGGAGGCGAGCCTTGTGACCAAACTGGGCCATCCAGCCCTACAAAGCCTACTGTGTGCTCCAGTTCCCAATCGAGCTCGTCGAGCAGCTCTTCGTCTGGAAGTGATTCCGAAAACATTGAGTATGAATCCCTTGGTCAGAAGGACGTCCTCGAACGGTTTGCTCCTTGTGCAACCATGGGTGTCGATATGGAACTTTTCCAGACTCCTACCACTAAATCACTCCACGCCCGTGCCAGAGGCTCTGATGGCCCCCTTTTGTGTGGACGAGCACTGCTTGGAAAGGTTCCCTTCGCCGGTAGAGTGTACAGCAAAACCTGGCTCTGCAAGCAGTGTGTCAAAGCACGTCCCATTCGGGATGCAGGAAGCTCTGCTGCCTTCCTAGACAAAGCTATGAACAAGGATGCTTGAGGAAAACCGGTATCGTGTTCAGACATGTTGCTAGGGCAGTTTGTTCATGTGTGCAAGCTCCCAGTAGCATGGTGCCCCTTGGAACACAGTCGACTGCTGTTCAGCGTGTGCCATTCAAGTGATGGTGCATGTGATCTGAGTATCCATGGGATACTCTCGTAGCCATTTCCTTGAAATGATGAAGTGTAGGAGCTACACATGAATCATGTCACGGTGTTTGCTCTTCCTGATTCATGTGCATGAGTGCTTGTATCGTTTCAGTCTTGTGCAGGTATCTCAGACGTGATCTATCTGTGTATAAGGAGCGATCTCGTCATGGCCAGCACCCTTACCGAATCCACCCCTGTCTTTCAGGAACGTGCTGCTGTTGCCGGCCTCAATGCCGAAGATCTTGCTTGCCTTGCGAAGCAAGGGCTCGACACCCTTGCGAAGCTCGCTTTTGCGTGCGGCCAACCTGGCGAGACTCCTTCTGATGACGCCATTAAAGCCTTGATTCGGCCTGCTCCTGCCGCAGGAGGAGAGGCTGCCCCCGAGCCTTCTCTAGGCTCCGTGTCTGCGCTTCGCCGTCTTCTTTTCGAGTCACAAACACTAATGATCAGCCAAGTGAAATCCCTGGTCGAAAGCCGCGAGGATCAAGTTAAAGAACTGCCTACCGCCGAGCGGCAGGATCGCATTCGCCGCCAGGCAGCTCGCCTGTCTGGTGTGAGTTTGTCAGGGCCCGGAGAATGCAGCTACGCAAGCTATGACCTTTGCATGCAGCTTTTGATGGACAACAGTGTGCGCTATCTCCCTCCGAGCAAGTTCACCACCAGACAAAGTGAACTGCGCATGGAGAAGCCCCGAAAGGAGCTCGAGATCGCCAACTCCAACCTAACCATCAAAGACAGGTTATCGTGCTGCAAGTACAGACCTTTATTTTCCGGAGCAAAATTTTCGAATTCTCCGAATGAGAAAGTTTTTCGGCTCAGACGAAGAGAGGCCACAGCCCTCTCAGTCACGACCCTCGTGGAGAGGGTCGGGGAAAATTTTCTGCCTTCAGCCAAGTGTGCTGGGGGATTAGCATCCTGCTGCCTGGTGGGGGGAGCGGGAGCCTCACAGAAGGTCGATGGCGTTTGGAGCTTACAATTCACGCTTGGTTTTGAAGCCGAGTTGCCTTGATGTTCTTGAGTTCTCTTCGAGCATGTGTGCGTTTTTGTAGTCTGAGCCAGGACGCAATTTAAGGATTCTTTTCTCCAGGTCTATCTTGGAGACTTTGTGAGTGCGTTAGTTGCTGTGCATTGTTGCCGCTTGAAGTTTGCTGGAGTGCAAGGAGACTTCTGGAGACGAGCTAGTGTCTTAGGTTTCAGAACTTGCTGCAGCTGGTAGCTGTGTTCGTCAATTGCGAGAGTTGTACACGTCAGGTCAAGATATTTTATCTTGCAGGGAACCAAGTTTGGAAGCTTTGTCCTGGGTGTGAAGGTACCCTTGTCTACACGTTTCTCCTGAAGCAGAATCAAGACTCAGCATGTGCAGTTCACGCCCCGTCCAGGCATCTTGATGTGGGGACCTGGAGTGCCCTCTTCGTTAGCCGATGGCCAAGCAAGAGAGTTCAGCAGCGTGTCCGTCCTGCCCTGACAACAGGTCTTAGACGCTAAGGGACGGAAAGTACGAGCAATCAGTGCTTGCATTCGCACTGTCTCTGCGAGTGGCTGCGTGGTTCGTGTTTGTGAAGCATGTTAGTTTGTTTTGGACCTTTGCAGATAGAACCACATTCTCAACTGTACACTGCTGCACTTCAGGTGGTGTTCTTCGAAGTGAAAAAGTCTTCAGAGAGAATTATAATGCATGGGCAGTTTCAAGAATGCTGCAAGGGCAGCTCAAGAGAGATCAAGCTGCTAGGGCAGTCGTGGTTAAAGATCGGCTGAAGGGTCAGCTCGTTGAGATTTGTTGCAAGGGCAACTCAAATAGTTCTGCTGTAAGGGCAGCTGAAAATGGCAAGGGCCAATATTCAATGCACACAATGAGTGTGCTTCATACGTCGCTGCAGGGGCAGCCTATTCTTTCAGGCCGTGACGACAGTTAAGATCGGCAAGGGCCGACAAGAGGTGCAAGGGCACCGATGAGTCGTCTAGTCGAGATGAAAGGATTCTCTAGAGAGCTTGAAAACAGAAGGAGCGCAGGCTGTTATGAACTCAGCACTTGATTGCACAATTGAAGGCAACGACGTGCTGACATCTGAGTTTATCCCTTGACTGTTTCTCGGCTTAAAAAAAAAAGGAGAGACAAGGGCAAGGGTCGCAAAGATTCCGAGAGGAAACAAAAGCCAAGGGGCAAAGAAAAAGAGGCGAAAGCCCACATGTTTCCGTGGCCCCTCTTTCCGGGCGGTGAATCCCGAGGCTCTGCCTCCATGGGCCGCAGAAGGAACAGAAGCAGCAGTGACAGCCGTCGCTCAAGACGCAGAGACAGGAGCCGAAGGACGTCTAAGATCACGTAGCCCAAGTGGGCGCCGAGACAGGTTTCCAGAGACCCAGCCGAGGACCCCAAGTGTTGGGATTTCTAGCATGCGAGCTACGCAGCCAGGATTTCACTGGTGCCAAGTGCCGACAGCGGCCTTTGGCGTGGCGTCGGGCCCACAGGCCCAGGCATCCCTTTCCGCACAAAAGGGAGCTGAGGCAGCTTCTTCTTGGAAGTATTCCTCCCGGTGGCAAGAACAGTCCACCCCATGGAAGAGCCAGCAGTCTTCATGGGGCAAGGGTTGGGGGCAATCCAAGAATTACGGCTCCAGCAGCTCGTGGCAGGGCTCTGGTGGGAATCGGCGTGAGAAGTGGGACAAGCCTAAAGGCTGGAATCTCGGGTGGAGGCAATTGGCGACTTCATGCGGCATGTAGGGTAGCTGGAGCTGCTAGATGCCGTGAGGCCTACTGCATCAAGAGTTGCTATGCAAAGGTCTATGGAGTGGCTGTTGCCCTGCCATTCTAATTTTCTGTTTCCGGCCGACTGCTGCGAGTGATGAAACAGCAACCAGTGCACGAGGGTTCCACTGATGCATTGGACGTTCAGAGTTCTCATGGTCCAGTCCATGTCGGCATGTGCTGCTGAGGAACGTGCACAATCCGTTTAGCACTTCTAGAGCAAGCTCTGTTCCCGTGCTTCAGCAGTCAGTGGATGCATGTCACCCTGTCTGTGAATGCACACACACCGCTGCCTTTTGCTTTCTGCAGCATTGTGCAAACACACTGTATGCATTCTTAACCTACCCTGCTGCCTCGTGTATGGACGAATCTTCATCATCTTTGGAAGCAGCAAGCTCAGAGAGTGCTGAGTGGTGGCAGCGCGTGCCCCAAGCCCGTTTGCAAGTGGTCAGAATCTTGCCCCGAGACTTTCATTTGGAGTGCTTGTTCAGAAACATACATCAAGAGCCCAATCTGCACACCTACGTCCTTGAACCCGACCTCCTCAACATCCTCCTCAGCCAAACTGAAGGTTCGAGAATTTTGGTTCTTCTTCCCGTTCGGTCGTGGTACTACTTGACGTGTTCAGCCAGCTGGAGTAACACGTGCCTCAGGCATCTTCTTGCACGTCATGTCTAGAGATATTACAGATGAGGAGATTGCTGAACGATTCTGGAGAGTGCCAGTGTGGGAAATGAGCTTCACCCTCCTTCAGCACTTGAGACAGATTGCTTATCTTCGCGAGAGATTCGATGCTCTCGAGCGGTGTCACGACCGAATGCAACAGCAGTATTCGCATCTCGTTGATCTTCATGCACGTGTTCTGAGTGAGTGCGAGCAGCTTTGGCAAACATGTCTGATACTTCAGTTTCACCTCGATAGGCTTCAGAGTGTTGTCGACCTCCTACAGAATCAAACCCGAGGTTTCCACGACGACATGACACATACCCTGTGGCTCCAGGGCCTCCGAGTGCACGTGACCCCCCCTGTCCCACCGAGACCCAGTAACGTGGTCCGTGTGCAGCAGATGAGGGACAATGCGCGCCGCTCCCGGCCTTACTGAATCTTCCCGCGGGGCAGAAGTGCAAAACATTTCCAGTGCTGTCTCTGTGATGCTCATGTGGCAGCAATCTGCGCGTGTATTGAAGCACCATGTTATGTCATGTCACGTATGCCACCTCAAGTTCTTGTTTTCTTCTGTGGGCCCGAGTTTGGGATTTTGTACAACAACATCCTGCCAAGATGGACTTGTGTCTTGCAGAGCGGCAAGCCGAGGCTTTTTCTGCTGAGTACGAGGACATTAACTTGCCCCCCTGCACCTCTTTTCCCCATACCGAGCCTTCCGGTTTTTCAGACTCCAAATGCCACGCTGATTCATACATCAGCATCAGCTGGGGAATCAGTGCCAGTTGGTTGGTATGACAGACAAGAAAGCGAGCCCACAGAGGCATGCTTTGGCATCTTTGATGAGCCAATCCAGAGTGCCGAAGTGGCATCTCTGGGTGAAGAGGCCAAAGAATCGCAGGTGTCTTGAGCTCCTCACCGGGGGCTAACGTTTCAGCAAAGTGATCAAGTGTAAAAAGAAAGATGGACCTTTCGAGGAGGCTGTTGTAGGCATGTGATTGAAGAACATGTAGATGTGGAAACAGCTGCTCGAAGCCTCCCCGTCCACCAGTTTTGCCAAAAACTGCAAGAATTGGACGAAGAGGAGAAGATGTTGTCCCTTCGTGACATGTTTGGCTCGAAATCACCACACACAATCCAGAAGCGTGCATCGACCTTGTTGAGGCTGTTTCGTTGGCTTCAAAGACAGGCAGATGCGCAAGGGACCTCTGTGGAGGAACCCCTTCTCCCATCAGAGGAGGCGGTGTACAAGTTCTGCAGGGAGATATCCCACAGCAAAAAGGGCAAGCGGGCACCTCAGAGCATGGTACAAGCGTTGAAGTTTGTGAAATTTCTGCTTTCCATTCCAGATGTGGAGAATTCCATCTCCCCCAGGGTCCGAGGCTTGGCAGACCGAGTGGCAGGCGAGCACGAGCCCACACACCAAGCCCGGGACCTAACAGTGCTTCAAGTTAAATTTCCGGCAGAGTGGGTTGGGAACACCGAGCTCCACGTTGTTGAGTGATTTGCAGCAGGAGTGTTCCTGTGTCAGATCTTCAGCAGGAACCGTTGGTCAGACATCAGGCACGTGCGATTCTTGGAGTTCGACTTTCTGGAAATTGGACCCGAGATTTGTGGTTTTCTGGAAGGAATCCTTTCAAGGCAGGGCTAGAGAGACGAAACAGTCCAACAAGAAGAAGAAACTCTCGTTCTTCATGCCCCTCGTGGCTCCAGTTCGGGGGTCCAACCTAAGGTGGTGTGGGCAAAAGAATGGCAGAAGGTGGCTGCCGAAGCAGGGATAGTGCTCTCGAAGACCCCTGTAGGCCCTGTACTACCGGCCACCGCCCCAGATGGCGACTGGCTGCAGAGTTCCATGGACTCCGCCGAGGCTTCCAACTAGCTGACGGGACTGCTAAGGGACCGCGACCCCTCAACAGCGAGGGTTGCCACACAGTCCTTGAGACACAATGCTGTTGGGAGGTTGAGCAAATACGGCATTGTGGGCGAGACACAGACACTCTTGTCACATTATTCGACTGGAGCTTTGAGTACATTAGCCTACTCGAGAGATGCCCTTAGTGGCCCCCTCCGGCAGCCGGAGGAAATGCTGAAGCAGGTACGGGAAGGCTCGTTTTGCCCGGACGCTATTCGAAGTGGATACTTTGCCCGAGCCCAAGGATGAGAGGCAGGTGCATCTGTTGACCTCGGGTCCTGACTTCCGATCAGCAAGGTAGGCAGCTTGGATGGGCTGCCCGAGAATTCCGAAAGCACGCATGAGCTTTTGCCAATTTGCCAGCTCTAGTGGTAGGATTTCAGGACAATCTCCTGGGGTTGGACTGCTTTGCCCCCTGTAAGGGAAGGTCTTTGAGTCACCAAGTGCCATGCCCGTCTTGGAAGCATCCGCACCGTTGATAGCGGAAGGAGAAGAATTAACCCTAGAAAGAAAGTGAGGAATTAGACAAGCTGGCTACCGTGACCTGTGGGCTTTGCGAAACAGTGCTCGATAAGAATGACACACAAGATGCAGATGACAACGGGGAGGCAGAGTTCTCGCCTACCACATCAGCAGACGGGTCCTCCGAGGAAACCTCTGATGGAGCCTCGTCGGAAGAAAAGGAGGAACCAGCTGCGGCCCTGAGTCTGCCGAAGGGTTGGAGAGCGATCCGAAACAAGAAGTGTACCATGCTACATCTGTACAAAGTGGGTCATACGACGCTGAAATGTGGCAAGTGGATCAGCGTTAATTTTGTAGAAATGGAAAAGCCCTCAGCGAAGTGGCTACAGTGCAGCCGTTGTTTTCAGGAGTTAAGAGCGGGGTGACATTGTTGTTGGCCGCTTTGTGTGTATGTGCAGCACAATCCCTTTGTACCAGCTCTCTCTTTTGCAATTTGCAGTTTTGGCCCCACGCCCTAAACATGGCAAACGCAGCGGATAGTCAGCCTTTCTTCGAGCAACATGCTCGCAAGGTCGGGATGGAGCAGCAACTCTTGGAAAGATTCATAACCGGAGGGGTCAGGACGGTGTCCATGGCAGCCTACGCCGCCACTCAACCGGGTCAACCTCTCACAGACAAGGAGGTCTCCACTCTATGCACGAGTCTGGGGCAGGACAACCCCACTCGTGCGCAATTGACGGTCGTCAAGAGGCTCCTGTTCGAGTGCCGGACCATGAGTCTGGCAAATTTGGAGGCCACCGTGGGACAGCAGCCGGACTCAGTTCTACGTAAGCTGCCAGGAGCTGAGAGAGCCCAGCGCCTGGACTTGCAGGCTCAAAGGAATTGGCGCAAGGCAAGCCAGCCAAGGAACTTGTGCTGGACGCTTCGGGGGACGGCCTCTCGGTTCAGGATAAATCCCCTAAAGTGGCGGCCCAGTTGGGGTCAGACATGGCGACTTACAGAGCGTTGCAAAGACGGGGTCTGGCCTACGACCTCGTTGGCGTGTTGAATCCCAAGGCGCACGAGAAACGGCTTCAGAAGGACTTTGATACCTTGCAGACCCCAGCGCCCCCAGGCTTCAACCGTCCGACGCTGCAGCAGGTCCTGCGAGCAGATCGGGCCTTGTGGAGGGAGCTTGGCAGCAAACAGCCGACCCTGAAAAGGGCAGCGGCGAAGGTGCCGCTCGCGGACGCCCGGTGCTTAGATCAAGTCTTCCTGGAAGCCACAAACACGGTTGCAGTCAATTTTCACTTCATGCCGACACCTCGTGCGGAAGGGTTCACAGATAAAGGAGGCAAAGGCGCGGGCAAGGGCCCCCAACCGTTGGGGCGATGGAAAAGGTATGGGCAATGAAAATATCAGAGGACAGACAAACCAGAGAGGCGAATCAGGGGTCAAGGGAGCCCGCCTCCCCACGAAGGGCAAATTTGACAGTGGCAAGGGCGGCTTTCCGAACCAGTGTGTTGCAAGGAGGCAAGGGGGAGACCCCCATGCCGGCCGCCTTGCGAGGTGGCGTGCCGAACGACGAGCACGGAGATCCTCTTTGTTTTGGCTTCAACCTAGGACAGTGCAAGGATGCCCCATTGGGGGGCAGATGCGCACGTGGCAGACATGTACGCTGTCACCCAGGTTGCTTTCGGAAGCATCCCTTTTCTGAGCACAAGCACTCAGGCCAGGCAGCCTGAAAGAACGCCCCGTTGCAAGGGACGTTGACAGCGCCTCCGCGCTGGACCAGGCGTCCCGCACTGCTCTGACCGCGCGTCGCGCACAAGCATGCGCGGAGAGAGCGGAAACAGCCATGGGGGATGGAGATAGTTCAGCCCAATTTTGTGAACAGGACAATTTTCCCGCTTCTTTGGCGGACAGGCCCAAAGAGAGCTGCAAGGAGTCGCATCCTGCTGCTGTTGCGAAAGGCCAAGAGAATTAGCCCCCGCTCCTACGGGTGACTGAGCCAATCCCACAGTTTTCCAAGTCTTCCGCTGAGGCTTCCGTATTTTCACCTAAGGCGAGTCATCCTGGCGCGAACAGGTCTGGACAGGCGCAATGTACTGCGCCCCAGACCATACATGAGTGTTGGGTTTTGGAGTTTTTCGCAGGGTCAGCCGGGATTACCTCGGCGGCTGCTTCAGCCGGCCTCAGGCGGTCGGTCGGAGTGGACAAAGTCCGCAGGCCAAGCCTCAAGGGCAAGATATTACAGCTGGTCTTGCTCCTGCTGTCGCACAGAGGTCTGCTGTGGAAATGGCTGGGTTCCCCAGGACTGGCCGCCGTATGGCTGGCGCCGCCCTGCGGCACATCCAGCAGAGCCAAGGAAATCTAGCTTCCGTGGGAGGACGAGCCGCATCCTTTGAGGTCAGTGGAGTACCCGGAAGGGCTTCCGGGCCCGAAAGGGTGGCAAAGGCCAACGAGCTTTGCCGGCTCACGGCCCGAAGCTGGGACTTTTGCTGCGAATGCAGCATCGTGGTAATCATAGAAAACCCCTATCGCAGTCTCCTCTGGCGTTGCATCGCCGTTGAACACATCCTGAGGAGTGAACAGGCGATTGTGGTCCAGTGCGACTTTTGCATAATGGGAGGCTCGAAATGAAAGCTGACAGCCTTGCTGTGCAACAACGACCTCATCACAGGCCTGGCTGTCACGTGTGTTGGATCCCACGAGCACCTACCGAGACCGCGTACCCGCAACAGTTTTGTAAGCACTTCGTTTCCCTGCTGTTGCAGCATCTGACACAGAAGGGTTGTCGGGATGGCCTTAATCTATTGGAGGGAGATCCCGCAAACTCCTCAGGAGCCAGGGTGGTAACGACACAGGCAAAGACCAAAAGGGCTGCATCCTTTCAGGTCATCCCCGGATTTTGCCGACGAACCAGATGGACAGTGCCCAGCCAACTCCGCAGCACTCTCCAAACTACACAGTGGTTAGGACCGGACAAGATCCCGGGGTTCAAGGCGCCAGGATCCCCGGCGTTGAGAGTGACGCCCCTACTGTCTTCTGCGACGGACGTTCTGGTGGAGGTGCCGTGGAACCCACAGGAATTTGTGGCGAAAGCCCGACTGGTCGGCTACCCCCGACACCTGTGTCTCGGGGTGCCACCCGCCCTCAGGAAGGTAATTTTGGCGTGCTCTAAACAGCCCGCAGCCAAGGTGATTGAGACTCGAGCAGCGCAGTCACTAAGATGGCTCCAGCGAGCCCAGGAGACCAACCACCAGGTCATCAAGGAAGTTGAGGACTCATCTCAGTTTCTGGAAGAACTGTGGCTGAAAAGTCTCGATGAAGTCTCGAAAGGCTGCTCGGAAGGACCGTTCTGAGAACAGGGCTTGCCACAAGGAGCTGTAATCAGCCAACGTTTTGCAATCCAGCAAGGGAGCAAGGTGAGGCTGATCGACGACCTGTCCCAGAGCTACATCAACGAGGCACGCAGGACAAGGACTGCTTGGAAACCATTGACCTGAATCAGCGTATAGGCGACTGCCACTGTCCGAAGAGGCACTCAACATGGCTTACGTGGCGGTCAAGGACCCAAGCTAGGGGGAGGTTCGCTTCTTCAGGCTTCTTTGCCTTCCATTCGGCGCCGTGGCAGCGGTCCACGCGTTCCTCAGGGTCAGCTTGGCTATTTGTCATACAGGAAACACGTTTTGGCACTTGCCTTGGAGCTCGTCTTACGATGACTTCACGCTGTTGTCAACACGACAGCTGGCCCCTAGCGCAGAGGCCAGTGCATGTTTTTTTGCTAGACTTGCTCTGCTTTGAGTTTGACAGAGACGGAGACAAGGCTCCGCCGTTCCAGGAGGTCTTCAGTTCTTTGGGAGTAGAATTTGACCTTACAGACAGCAGCGAGCAAGTTTTTTTAGGATCCAGAATACAGCAGAACGAACCAAAAGTCTCATTGAAGACCTGGCAGTCTTTCAGGAGCAAGGAGCCTCCAGCCCTAAGACCTGGAATCGACTGAGGGGAAGGCTGCACTTTGTGGCGGGCCAACTCTCTCTGGGCGCTTGCCGAAGGGCTTCATGAGAAGAAGCTCTGACATCATCAATGCCCCCGCATATGTCAGGAGACAGAACAAGAGCCTCCCTTTGCGCAGCACTTCAGGAGCTACGACATTACATAGCCGAAGCGCCGCCGAGGATGGTGCGAGCCCAGACCTCAGAGACGGTGTATCTTTTACGGACGCCTCGCCAGAGGACTCCAAGGCCTCGAAATGGGTCTGGGAGCAGTCCTGTTTAATGAAAAAAGTCCAAAGTCATCAACGAGCTTGAGAGCATAGCTGTTCTCCTGCTCTTCATTCTAGCCCGAGAATTTCTCCGGGGAAAACACGCGATGTGCTACTTAGACATTGAAGCGGTGCGCACGTCGCTCCTCAAGCTGACCAGCGATTCAAAGGCCTTGACCCTCTTGAGCAATGCTTGTGCATTGGAACAGGAGCTCGAGATGATTCAGTTCTACGCTCGGGTACCGAGCAAATCCAACGCGGCGGATACCCCATCCCGCCTTCACTTTACAGGGTTGCCACACAATTGCAGGTTCAAGACCAGGTGCTTCTCGCGGAAATGGCCAAGATGGTAAACTCGCTTGTCGGGCGCCGCGCCTGACACTCCCATGACCAAGGAAGGGACTTGCGTTCTCCCCGACCAAGAGAGGGAGATTTCGTTTCTCACACACCTGCAGAGGACAGATCCCGGATGGAAGCAGACATGGCAAATCCCCTTCCTTGGAAAAGATACCTGTGCATAAGCTTCAGTCTTGTTAGCGTGAGGGTGCACGTCATTGCAGTCTGTGCATGTGAATGCATCGCTGTGCATGGGACACAAATGAACAAGCATGGCATCGATGGATTGTCCTGTATCTTTGGCCGGGAAATGTTTTCACACATTTGAAACATTTTTGTTTGGAAAATAAGGTTATCGTGCTGCAAGTACAGACCTTTATTTTCCGGAGAAAAATTTTCGAATTCTCCGAATGAGAAAGTTTTTCGGCTCAGACGAAGAGAGGCCACAGCCCTCTCAGTCACGACCCTCGTGGAGAGGGTCGGGGAAAATTTTCTGCCCACCCACCCACTCCAATAGTGCCTTACATTTGGCAGTTAGGATGTGGTAACCAATGTGCCGGTTGTGGATATCGTACCTTGTAGAGTGGCGACCACAGGAACAGTTGACGACGGAGATTTTGCAACTATGTCAGGAAATGACTCTGTGTGCACAGGATCAGCGCGAGCCTTACTTTGTGTGGCTCGAGAATTGCTTTTCTCACCACTTTGCCTTTTTCAGCACTCTTCATGGCGCGGTCGTTGACACGAGCTCAGCTAGACGAATTTCGAGTGTGGCTTCACGCTTTGAACATGGATTCCCTCGTGAAGGTGGCTGAGGTATTGGACGATCTCATGGCGGACCGTGAGATGCAGCAAAGAGAAGCTGCTGCAGCTCTTCAGCCTCAGTGGCAGTTTGTGAACCCTGAACCTGCCTTGGAGCAACCGGATGAAGCCGCTTCGTCAAGCTCTCAGCGACAGCCAGAAACTTCTTGACCTGTCGTTATGAACCTGATGAATATTCTGTTCAGGCCGTCACACCTAGGTCGGACCTGTGAGGGGAAGTGAGTTAGCCGACGTTCGGGAGATTTCGTTTCTCACACACCTGCAGAGGGGAGATTTCGTTTCTCACACACCTGCAGAGGACAGATCCCGGATGGAAGCAGACATGGCAAATCCCCGATCCCGGATGGAAGCAGACATGGCAAATCCCCTTCCTTGGAAAAGATACCTGTGCATAAGCTTCAGTCTTGTTAGCGTGAGGGTGCACGTCATTGCAGTCTGTGCATGTGAATGCATCGCTGTGCATGGGACACAAATGAACAAGCATGGCATCGATGGATTGTCCTGTATCTTTGGCCGGGAAATGTTTTCACACATTTGAAACATTTTTGTTTGGAAAATAAACACCCTTGATTTCAGCTGCGATACGAGCACCGCCCTGAGCCTGCACCATGCGCTTCACCGACGCGCCCTTGCGTTGGATCTTGTAGGGCTTTCGACCTATAGCAAAGTGCTGGCATACAATGAGTTCTTGCTCACCTAGTCGAGGAACCCACTGCAGGCTTCAGAGCCACTACCGTCCAGCAAGTCCTAGAGGCCGACCGTGCTGCCTGGGTCCGCCTTGCTGAGCTCACACCTAAAGGTGTGCGTGCAGGCTCCGACGGAATCCTCCCCCTGGATTCTCTTTGGGAACGAGTGCAGCTCGAGCCTCGAGTCGCGTACAAGTTGATGCCTGTTCCAGGTTCTGCCCCCAAGAGCACCACGGCCCCTGATGACCCCGACACCGAGCGTCCCCCCAAGCGTCCCCGCCGAGACAAAGGTAAAGGCAAAGGCCGTACTAAAGGGCAACCTGCTTCCGAACCAGCTAACACTCCAGCCGAGCTGAAAGGCCTTTCCTTTATGACCAAGCGAGGCGGGCGCCGTTGCTGGAACTTCAACATGGCCTGTGGTTGCAAGGCTGCCAAGGTAGGCCAGGACTGTCCTCGTGGTTCCCATACCTGCATGCGCTGCGGTGGCCACCACGGCGCACACGAGTGCCCGAAGAAGGGCTCTTGACGTGAGCCTTGCGAGCTCCCCAACCCTTGTCCAGCGGAGGATCCGCCTACTGCACCGGCCCACAGCCCGCTGGTGCCTGTGCTTCAGCCCGCTGCCAGTGACACTTCGCCACCTGCAGCCTGTTTTCCCCCTGGTGTTCCGTTGTCCCAACCGAAGCCAGTTGCTGAAGCCGCTTGCATATCCTCCTTTTTCGGGGTTGAGGTGTTCGCAGGTACGGGCCGTCTCACCGCCGAGCTTCGTGCCGTGGGTTTCAGGGATAGCATAGGGTTGGACCATGTGCTCCCGCCACGCGCTCCCGCGCCGATGCTCCGCCTCGATCTTTTGCATGATTCATCTGTTCAGCTGCTGTTTGAGCTTTTGGACAACCCTTTTTGCCTATACATCCACCTCGCCCCCCCCCATAGCACGGCCTCTCGTGCCAGATTGATCCAACGCACTGCCACTGACCCCCCACCTACCCGGAACGACCAGTTTCCGGACGGCCTGCCGATGCTCGCTCCCGTTCTGCAAGCCCGGGTTGCTGCTGCAAATCAGCTTTTCGCTCTCTCCGGCCGCATCTTCCGGCACGCCATCGGCCAGGGCAAGTTGGTCTCCTGTGAAAATCCACACAGAAGCTTCTTCTGGGATACCAGCCACTGGCGTGCTCAAGTCACAGGTCTTTCCTACGAGTCGACCATCCTGGATCACTGCTGCTTCGGGGGCCGCCGTCGCAAACGTACCTTGCTGGTGCACAATATACCCGCCTTCCGTGGTCTTGCCGTTCTTTGCCCTGGCGAATCACCTGAGCATGTCCATGCCCCCTGGGGCAAAACCGCCCACAACCGCTGGGCCACTAGCCAGGAAACCGCCTACCCGCTGCAGCTGTGCCGACACATGGCTTTACAGGTCAAAGAACAAGCTCTTGCGCGTGGCCTCACCCCGCTGCCCTCGTCTCTGGCTGACCCGCCAGATCACCTGCATCGCGCTGCCCAAGTTGCCCTCGGCCAGCAACCCACGGGCAGGAAAATCCCCGCCATGGTGCCTGAATTCAAGCAGATAGTGAGCGTGGACTCCGTCCAGCCAATCCTGCCCGGCGTGCGTAAGGTGGCTTCGGAGTTCCCATTGCCCGACCAGGCAGTGTCTGAACCTGCCCTGCCCTCACTTCCGCCGGGGGCCCGCATCTTGCGTCGCTTGACACTGGGGGGCAACACCAGCCGACGCGAGCTGCGCCCTCGAGTTGCCGAACCGAGCCAGTCCCTCCGTGCACTGTGTTCTGGGGACCCTGCTGAGCAATATGCCCACTCCGAACAAGCCGCGCGGGGATCCGGCTCTGACCGCGACTTCTCTTGGACGTCGGGTGCATACGCTCAAGGAGGGCTTGCAGGGGTCCGCAGACACACTAAGGAATTCCCGCTAACCAGCCGGCTTTTGTGCAGATTTGTTTCCGAACGTGCACCAGGACACCTCTTCTCCTGTGTACTCCTTGGTAGAGATTTGCAAGGGCCACCGCATGTTGACAAAAACAACCAAAAGGGTATTCCAAATTGCATCCTCAAACTAAGCGACTTTGAGGGAGGTGGCCTCTGGCTGCAGAATTCGTCTGGTGAGACGATGTGTCCCCATTCAAACTCACCACAGAATTGGGGTAACGTGATCGACTTTCAGAACGGACGAATCATTTTTGACCCACATGCACTCCACTGTGCCATGCCCTGGACGGGTTTGCATCGCGACATCCTTGTGGCGTTCCACCCCAGGAATGTGTCAAAGCTCTCGAACAGCCAGCTCGAGGAGCTAACAGATGTGGGTTTCCCCTTGGCTTCCGCCAGCCAGATTGCAGCTGCCGAACGCCTGGACAGCGTGCCCCCTTGGGCATACCCTGGCAGCCTGACGAGTTCATCCAACGCGCAGCATGTGCAGTGCACCCACGTCACATGCTGAGTGGCTTGCCAGAACCTTTGCTGTGCACCTTGAATGCTTTGGCTTCGAACACCCCAGAGTGGATTGGGCGCACTCGCACTGAAGAGATGCGCAAGTGGATCAGTCGTGCAAGGGACCTAGAGGGCCAAGAGGCCGAGCTGAAAGAGACGATGACGCCAAACTGCCGTGCTATCCTCAAGAGCAAACGGCTTCTTGTCTTTGAAGAGATGCTTCAAGCTTCGGGACATGAAGACGTAGCAATCGCCAGGGAAATGCGGTCAGGGTTCCAGCTAGGAGGAGCCATACCTAGGAGCGAAGCTTTCCGAGTGAGACGCCATTCCGCTTCCGTGACAATGGCAGACCTGCACCACCATGCGTCATCTCTGCGTCAGAGTATTCTGGGCTCGACCAAGAGCTCTGGAGACGAAACTCTGGACCGTGAGACCTATGAAGCAACGGTCCAAGAGGTGGCAAGAGGCTGGTTGGAAGGTCCGCTTCCCCTAAGCAGCCTTAGCGAAACTTCCCTGGTCACACGCCGCTTTGGAGTCATGCAGAAGGGGCAAATACGTCCTATCGACAACTACCTGGAGAGTGGAGTCAACAGCACTGCCAGCTCGGTCGATACGATCATCGTGCACACCGCAGACTGCATCGCCGCGGGACTGGGCCACAGGATGAGCCAGGACAAATCCTGCCGTACGCACCAGCTGCAGGTCCGATCATGGGATCTGCACAAAGCATATAAAAACCTGCCCCTAGCAGATGAAGTACTTGATGACTCCTTCCTGTGCGTGTACAACCCGGCGACGCAGGCAGCTGAGCTCTTCAAGCAAAGGGTGTTGCCCTTTGGATCTCGGCACTCGGTCCACAGCTTTTGCAGGGTGTTAGGGATATGGAGGATTGCAGTAACGACACTGCTGATGCACCTGAGCGTCTATTTCGATGACTTCGTCGGGGCGGAGATCGAACCCTTGTCAAAGATCTATGAGATGTGCTTGGACATGCTTTTCAAAGTCCTTGGCTGGGGAACATCGAAAAACAAGGAGCATCCATTTGGGACGCTTGCTAAAGTCTTGGGCCTCGAGATCAACCTTCGTCACGCAAAACTCGGGTGGGTCTACCTTTCTAATACTCCGGAACGGCAAAAAGAGGTGTTCGACTTCGTGAGCGAAATTCTCGATCAAGGCTTCCTAAAGAAGAAGGATGGCGAGAAACTTCGTGGTCGTCTTCAGTTTGCCGAATGCCAAATCTCGGGAAGAGGTGCCGGGATGGCATATAAGAAACTTACCGGCTTCATCAGGGATGGTGCAGGCTACCTTGATGACGAAGCTCGAAGTACACTTCTGACTTTGCGTGACAGAATCCTTCATGCTCCAAACAGGTGCGTTTCACAGAACCTCTGCAACACGATGCATTTATACGTGGATGCCAGCTGTGAGAAGCGGAAGGTGGGGCTTGGTGGCGTGCTTGTCAACGAGACTGGAACTAAGATTGGGTTTTTCAGCGAATGGGCTAGTGATGGCGTGGTGGCTCGAATGAACCCAGCCAGTGGAAATCCAATCTTTGAGTTTGAATGTCTCGCGATTCTTATGGGCCTACGGACCTGGGCACCACTGATAAAGAACTGCAATCTGGTGATCTTCACAGACAACGATGCGGCTCTTGCGTGCATGATTCGTGGAATGTCGGACAATGACTATGGCGGGAAGATCGTAACCTGCGTCCATGAACTCAGTGACGAGATGGTGTGCAACGCGTGGTACGAGCGTGTCAACACCACTTCGAACATAGCAGATGGCCCATCCCGAGGCGCCAGAGACGAGTCGTGGGGACCAAGATTTGAGATAGACGTGGATGCTATCGTAGACACTGCCTTGAGCGCTTGGGGGTGAATCGAAGGCAGTGCAACTCTTGCACAGCAATCGTGGATTGCAGCATCCTCGGGGATGTAGTCTTGTATACCCAAGGGTATACATCTTCGCCTTCACTCTTTTGCACAAATCTCCCCAGCGTTCGCCTAGAGGCTGAAAATGAAAGAGCGGTGTTACTTCCATTCGACATGCAAGATGTGTGCTGACATGCTCTCACTAAGATGCATCGAGCAAACCCTTGACACATAACACGAAATAAGGCAACTATCCATCGTGATGGAGAGGACCTTATTTTGTGTTCATGTGCAGCAAAAAAAAATGTTCTTTTATTTTTGCGGTTTGCCCGAATCTTGCCCGATTTACGAGTTCACTACAACAATCCACGAGTACAGACCACGTTCCAAATTTTTAGACTTCATGTCTGAACATGACTCACGTTCTTTGACATTCCATGTGTTTGAAGCAGTGCGTTGCCTGCATGCAAGGTCTGAGTGGCTCAGACACAGAGTTTCATTTTTGAATCCCCACCCACCCGCCCGGGGGTGAATCGAAGGCAGTGCAACTCTTGCACAGCAATCGTGGATTGCAGCATCCTCGGGGATGTAGTCTTGTATACCCAAGGGTATACATCTTCGCCTTCACTCTTTTGCACAAATCTCCCCAGCGTTCGCCTAGCGGCTGAAAATGAAAGAGCGGTGTTACTTCCATTCGACATGCAAGATGTGTGCTGACATGCTCTCACTAAGATGCATCGAGCAAACCCTTGACACATAACACGAAATAAGATGAAGATTTAAGGCCTAACACGCCCTCCCCTGCCTCCCTGCCGGGGATCGCGACAGATCTCCTTTCAGAGGTTGAGCTCGACCTCGACCCGATCGAGGACTGGGATCCCCCGAATCCTCCCTCGAGCACTGGGCACGATCCCATTGAGGACTGGTCCCCAGACAATGAAGCCTCTACGCGCTCTCATCCCCGGCAGCAAGCCCGCACGCCCAAGTCGGCCTCCGACTCCTCTCCCTCTTGGGAGGTGCTCGGAACGGAATCAGTCATTCCAGGCTTCCAGCCCTGCACAAGGGCCGGTCCCAGCATCTGCCCAAGCCCGTACCAAAAATGCGCGGAAGGCGCCCGGTGCAGGCTCCGCACAACACAGCCTTGCCCCTATCGGCCTGGCCCCAGCCTCCGTGTAAGTCCCCGCGTTCGGGGCCTTGCCCTAAACACACTGCCTTCACGCTTGGAGGCCCACTAAGCCCGCACCTGCCGCTGCCTACCTGCCCTTGCCGACACTGCCACCGGAGACTCCAGAGCCGCATCCTCGAGGCGCCAGGAGACAACCATTCGCCAACAACGGAACGATGCTTGCCAAAGAAAAACCGGGTGTGGCTGCTCCTCTTGGACAAGCTAGGGAGCACCAGCTCCCTCTGGACTGAGACGACCCAATCTCTCACTCCTGAAAGACTTCGGGTCCGAGCCATCTCAGCCTACGCAGCCTCCAGCCTCGAAGCCTACCTGTCCAGGTGCACAAGATTCCTTGATTTCCTGCAGGCACATAATATGGCGTTTTCAACACTCTCTCTGGCGGAGCTAGCCGACTACCTTGATGCCGCTTACGCCTCTCTTGCCCAGGACAGAGACGTGTGCCAGATCTCGCCCAAGACAACCCTCAAAGCCCTGTCTTGGCTGTCGCGCATGGCCCAGGTGCGGCACCTGCTAGAGTTACTCAGCAATCCGCTCATCTCGACATTCAGAATCGACACACAGCCCAAAGATCGCAAGGAAGCCCTGCCCATTCCCATGGCATGCATTGTGTCGTGGGAATGCCTAGTGTGCAAACCTTCCACAGGCACCCAAATGGTCCTCCTGCTCGGAGCCTTTTTACTAGCCTACCACGCGTGCCTGCGCTTCGGCGACTTGCAACGCATCCGCCTAAGCAGCCTCAGCCTGACAATGCAAGCCCTCCGGGGAATTTGCTGGACGACCAAGACCTCTAGGTCAGGCCAGCCGTTCGCGGTGACCCTGACCGGCCTATCAGGAAGAGGCCCCTCGACCTCGTGGTGCCTGGCCTACCTCACACGCCTACACGCCTCTTGGCTTGCAACGGAACGTTTCTGGCGCTCTTCATCCGAACCGGATTTCATGCTGCCCATTCTGCCAAATTGGTCCAACCCATCCCAAGCGGGGGTTGCATTCCAGTCGCCCATGTCCTACACTCAGGCCCTGCCGGCACTGCGCTCTGCGCTGCAGCTCCGCGAAGCAGCCTCGCCAAGCGCCCTCAACGCCCAGGAAGCACTCAATTTCACCTTACACGGCCTCAAAGTGGGGCTCCTTAGCCCAGCCAAGCAATTACGGCTGCCTGCCGACCCACGCCGGAAGGCGGGCCACCACAAGGTCAGCTCCGAACTGTACGGGAGAGACGACACCATTGACAGCGTATGGGTGCAAGCCTCGGTGGCACGCAAGGTTTCCACAGGCTGGAGGCCCACACGCCCTATAGCCCGCGGGGGACAAGCCCCCACCATCGAGCCCAGCTTCCAGGTGCCGCCGGGCCCAGTGCCTAAATCCATGCCGATCAGCCACATGCTCCCCATCATTCCCCGATTCATGTACGCACGTGAGTTTGAGACCCAGGGCGACGTCGACGACGACGCCAACGAGCCGCCTTCGCCCTCGCCCTCAGGGTCTGGTGAGGAGCAAGCAGCCTCAGAAGATGCCTCCGCCGAGTCCACGCTGGATGGGGACTCATACTCCTCCACCGAGGACGACAGCCCACACAAAGCCCCGCAGGCACGCCACCCCAAAGCCCCCCTGGACCCCGCCACTGCCATCGTCGCCAATGGACACTGGGGGGCAGTCCATCTGGCCCATCCGATCTCAGACACTCACTGGCGCACTGCTTGTGGGATAGTCATGGGGGACGCCGGGGTCATCATGCCTGAGCCTGACCCATCTCGGATGTGCCGCCACAAAGCCTGCCGCCTTGCCCTGGACGCCTTCCAGAGCCTGCCTTCAGAGTAAAATAAGAACGGCCCGCAGTGCAAACATGTTAAGCCGAGCCTACTCTGCCCTCCCCGCAAACCCCCCTGCCTGCCTGCCCAGGTGCTCGCCTACACCGCAGCCGTTGAGATTCTCTCGAGAACGCCGTGAGCCCCCACTCCGTTTTTTCCGCGCCATGGACTGCCCGGATGCCTTCCGGGACCTGCTCAAGGAGTGTCGGGTACACGCCTCGCTGTGCAGTGCCATCTCAGATGGCGGCTACCAGTCCATGTCGGACTTCGCTTGGGCCTTCCCATGTGTTGAAGCCCTGAATCCCTTCATACACTCCCTGCCTGAAGCAATCACACAAGAACTCGGCCCCGGAGGCCTAGACTCCTCCGTGGAGATCGCCCGCCTACGATGTGCCCTGGACAACTGCCACAAGCAGGTCCAGCGTGCAGATGCCCAAGTGCCCTCGCCAAGCCCAGCCCAATTGCCCACGCCCACCATGCCTTCTCAGCCATCACAATGGATGGAGCACCTGCCACCACGCCTAACCCAGGACACAGTCCAGGACATGGTGGACAAATTCAAAGCCAATGACCCAGGCGAACTGCTAGATCAAGACAGTATGCCCAGGATCCGCCTACTCAGCCTTGTACACCACAGCCTAAATTAAGCCTGAGGAAAAGATCCGTTGGATCCCTTGGCAATTTCGCCTATCCGCCCGCCAATACCAGGAGCACATGGAAGCCAAGACTGCCAAGCCCCTACGCACAGAAGCCCAAATCATTGCCTCTGCCTTCTTTGATGAGACCCCAGAAGTGCCCGTAGAGCACATGCGCCTAGCGGCGGCCTGGTTAGACAGGATCCAAACTGTCTTCCGCAACGCCTGGGCTCTATGCGGCCGCGCACCTGCACAACCTTAAGGCCCTAGACAAAAAGGTTAAGGAGCTCTGCCTACACCAGCCAGATGCACAGCTAGGCCTAAGAACGCCCACGACCGCCGGGCTCATCTCTGCCGACAGAAAAATCTGGGCCTCACTGTCGGAACTGGTGGCCCAATCATGGAGCCCAGATGATGCCTTACATGAGATCACCTCCATCAGGAATGATCTCTCCAGCCTACTGCAACTACGCCCAAAGATGCAGCCCGACAAAGGCCAGCCCAAGGGCCTAGGCAAGAACGCCGACAGCCCCAACAAGCGCAAAACGCCCAACACGCCCCCCCCTCCTCCCAAAGCAGACAGAGGGGCAGAGAGACCGCCCAAGAAGGGGAAGGGGAAAGGGAAAATTACAAACCTCCCATCCAATTGGGTTGCAGTGCACAAGGGACAGCCCATTTGCCGCCGTTATCAAAACGGCCAATGCCAACTCAAGGAGTGCAAGTTCGCCCATGTGTGCGCAGTTCGAGGGTGTGCCCAAAAACACCCAGCCAACGAGCACGGCAAGCCCAGGACCTGAAACGGTCCGGGCCTCGCACCCCCAGTGGCGGGCCCGGACCGTCCCCGACAACTGGGACCACCACTACCCAACACGCCGGATCCGCAGCCCCCGCCCACGTCGGGAACCTAAGCCTCTCGGACTCCTAGCCCTCAGCCGCCTCGGGACGAGGACCGATTAACAACCAAGCCGGCAGCCAACATGCCCTCAATGCCACTCCGCCCACCGCCCACGCCTCGCACAGCCCTCACTGAGCCAGGTAGCCTACAAACGACAGAGGCCAGACCTCGCACAGCCTACTTCCCGAACATTACCTGGAAACGCCCTTCAGACCCCACACAGATTGCTGGGAGCGGACCTCACAATGATCCGCCCACACAGACACGTAAGTTACTGGACCTGTTCGCAGGACAGTCAGCGCCCATTTCAGCAGCCGCCAGCCTGCAATCCATACCGCGCTGGGAGCCCATCGACATTGCCATAAATGCCCAACACGACATCCTGCAGGATGCCTTCAATCATCGCCTGCTGCAACTTGCCTGGTCGGGGTCCATCGGCCTCCTTGTGGCCGCACCTCCGTGTCGTGACTTCTCCATTCTTCAGCTGGCGCCTGGGGGGCCCCCGCCATGCCGATCCCCAGAGCACATGGACGGTCTGCCATCTAACTCGCCTAAGCTCCGCCAGCAAGCCCTTGAGAGCAAGACAATACACTTGAGATGTCACGAGCTCTGCCGCGCGGTTGCGGCGTCGGGGGGCATCTGGGTTTTAGAGAACCCGCCCACAAGCATGGCCTGGCTAGAGCCCTCCTGCCAACAACTCCTCCAGTCGGCGTCAGCTCATGTCGTGCACGTCGCTGCCTGTGCACACGGATGCACGTGGTCCAAAGCCTGGGCGTTTGCCTCCAACAGCCCGCACATACGGCCCATACAGTCCTCGTGCAAGCATACTGCACGGCACGCGTCAATCAGACGCAAAAGGGACCAGGCAGGCAATTTCATTAGCTCGCAAACAGCAGAGTATCCTGCATCTCTGGCACAAGCCCTTTTGGGCTGCTTTAACTTCCTCTGGCCCCAACCAGGCGGGCCCGCAGAGGCCATGCCTGACTCACCGACGCCTCCGACGCACATGGCATCGAGCGGCCCAAGAGCCCCGATATGCGACGGGGCTGGCCTAAAGCGCATCACTGCACACCTCGCACAGGGGAAGCCTGAACACCCCATCTCGGAGACAGAGCAACAGGCCCTCATGGAGGAAGTGGCTTTGGCCCTGCACATGCACCCCTCCGTGGCATGCCAGAAAGAAGAGGGACAGCCCTTCCGCCTATCGCTGCTTGCCCATCTAGCACAGCTCACAGCCGACATAGACAGCCACCTTCCCTCTATCCTTCAGGAGGGAGTGCCCGCTGGCATCTTCGAGCCCATTCCCAGCAGCCATCAGTGGCCCTCCGTTGATGGAGGTCACCCGCTGGACACGTGCCTAAAGGAGTGTGACTCCAACTGGAAGAACGCCGACCTACTCCAGCAGCTCATTGATGAGGAGATAGCCCAGGGATGGGTGACGGAAGTCCACGGAGGCGAAGCCGCCGCACGCCTACGTTGGCCCAAAGGCATAGCCATCGGCAAGCTCAACGTGGTTCAGGCCGACGGCAAGGATCCCAGAATGGTCCTAGACAGCTCAGTTTGCAATGTGAACCCACTTTGCTCGTTGCCTGAACGCGTCTGCTTGCCCACATCTGCAGATGTTAGGGCCTCCTTCAAGCCCAAAGACCCTAAATACGCCTCCCAAGGGGCCGCCCTAGACTTCAAAGCCGCCCATAAGCGAGTCAAAGTCAAGCCCTCAGATCAAGGCCTATTGCTTTTCAGGCACGCCGGACGCCTCTTCGCCTACGTTGTGTGCCATTTTGGCGCACGCTTTTCAGCCTACTGGTGGCAGAGGGTTGGAGCCCTGCTCCTGCGACTGCTACATAATGTCCTAGCCCACGAGCCCCACAAAGCCTGGCTCTACGTTGACGACCTACTGCGATGCCTCCTTAGGCACAAGGCCCCGGAGCAGTTAGCCCTCACAGTGGCCTTCCTCACGGTCATTGGAGCACCAATCAGCTGGAAGAAAGCCGCCTTCGGCGACCAACTCGTTTGGTGCGGTTGGAAGTTCTGCTTCGCTACAGAATCCGTATGCCTAGCACAGCCGAAGCTGGATAAATTACGCGCCCAGCTACTCAGCCTTCTGGAGCACAAGCGCGTCCCTCGCAAGGAGCTCGAATCCTGCCTCGGCCTACTGATGTGGGCCACCAGCGTAAGCTCTCACTTGCGCTGTTTCGCCGCTCCGCTATATGCAGACTTGCACAGCCCGCCTGGGACCCAATATCCCATCCCACCTCGCAGCTGGTCACAGTTCGTGTGGTGCCTAGAGTCCCAGTGCCGAGTCACAAAAGATGCCTCGTTCCTACAATTGCCCATCAAAGCCAGGGTAATCGAGGTCAAAGGCAAGCCGGTGTCGTCAAAAACGGACATCTGGCCCATCCCAGCTGCAGATAAGACTGTATGGGTGCGCATCGCGGACCCAAACGCACAGGAAATCACTTTGCGCAACGACAGCAAAGCCGCCCTTCACTGGCTCGCCCAATGCTTTACCCACGAATTCCGCATGCCCCTAGCCCAGCCGCCCCTACTGCCATGCCTCTCAGCCGCGGACGCCGTGGCAGATGGCTCTCAAGTTGGGATCGGGGGCTGGTTATGCACATCCAGCCAAACCTTCTGGTTCGCACAACAGTGGTCCATAACAGAGCTTCGCGCCCACTGGCCTTTCCTCACGAAAGACGCCCAGCAATAGATTGCCTGCTTCGAAACAATCGCCCAGTGGGTCCTATTGCAGATGGCCTACGCGGCCACCGGTTGCTCCAGCCTTCGCTTTTGCTTGCCCACTCTCAGTGACAACAGCCCCACACAAGCTTCAGTCAATAAGCTGTTTATCACAGCCTTTCCCCTCTGCCTCTTCCTGCAGAAGGTAGCCTCCTGGGCCGGTCGGGCACATACCGGGCGTAAAAAACACGGACGCGGATGATCTCAGCCGAAACCGCCTACAGAAGTTTGCCGGCACGACCAAATCAAAGAGATTCCACGTCCATCTGCAAGACCTAGCACGGTCGGAGCACGAGGTCAGCCTATGGCCCCCAGACGCCAACTGGAGCACTGGCCCAGTGCAGGTCTCAGCACATTCAGCCTAGTGCCCGGGTACCAGCCAGACCGCTCGCGGTGGGGGTAGAGAGGCCTAATGCATTCACCGGCTGCCCCTGAAGTGGGGGTGTGATGGCCTTACATGCTCGTGGGATCTTGCCCAGCCTTTCCCACGAAGCATTTCACTCTCTCGCCCAGAGCAGCACCGCTGAAAACAGGAGAGCGAGTCGTTGGTACCCTAAACCCCTCCCTTTTGGGATAGGATTAGGGTTTGACTCCTCTCCCCAGCTAGGGTTAGGTCATGCAGTGCTTGTTGGGAGAACGCTTCGGGTTTTTGGTTCCCGTGTGTTTTCCCACAAGTGAATCATGCACCGCTGTTTGCATTAAGCCTAAACAAGCCTTGCACAGCTGGAGCATCTCCGGCTCACAGCTGGCCTTGACCTAACCCCTAGGTGGGGCCTTCTGCTTCTCGCCCACCCACCACTGCCCTTACGCACTCAAAGCATATCAGCCAAACGCCTGGATCCGTCCAGATCCCGCCTCCCAAAGTGGAGTAGCCCTTCAGAAATGCCCACTTGCCTCCCAAAGTGGAGTAGCCCCGGTCCCGCCTCGGGACCTCATCGCACCTCAACAGGGGGTGTGATGGCCTTACATGCTCGTGGGATCTTGCCCAGCCTTTCCCACGAAGCATTTCACTCTCTCGCCCAGAGCAGCACCGCTGAAAACAGGAGAGCGAGTCGTTGGTACCCTAAACCCCTCCCTTTTGGGATAGGATTAGGGTTTGACTCCTCTCCCCAGCTAGGGTTAGGTCATGCAGTGCTTGTTGGGAGAACAGTGCAGAGGCAGTTGCTGAAGTCTATCAATGGCAGGCCGTCGTGACATGAACTGCACTGCAGTTCATCTCAGCGGGCACAGCCTGCGCTACAGCAATACGAGCGCCACACCTTCAGACCAGCCAGCTCGCGGAACAAACAGCAACTGTTATGCTTTCATCAGGCTTGCCAGCACCTTACTTCTGCAAGCTGCCTTACCCTGCGCTTGAAAGAATCCTACATCTGAATCAGGAAGCAGAGCTCAAGTCACGCTACTTTTGCCTTGGAAGCTGGCCCAACTAAATACAGACATCGCCAATCACACAAGGGTGCACCTACGGGTGCCGGACTCTTTCTTGAGCAGAGGAGCAGTTCCAGGCAAGCAGCCGCGCAGAGATCCCAAACGGAAACAGTGCATTAACCCCACTCATTGTAGAAGGGATTGTGGCTGGCCTCAACCGTTCCTGTTGCAATAAAGCATGAGGTGCGGATGCCGGAATTGCCGCATTGAGCGGTTTACCCCGGTAGACCGCCGGCCGAGTCCACGAGACTCGGAGCAGCACATCCTTCCACACACATAAGGATGGGGTTTACTGCAGTTCTAACCCCTGGGGTCTGCGTGCACAATGCTCTGCTTCCTTTGCTACGAAGCGGAACTCGCAGAGCGGGAAAACTGCTCACCCTGCATCAACGAACTTATACCGCAAAGAGTTGAGTCGCCTTCCCCTGCGTCCCAAGGTGACATCAGCGTGTTGCCCTCCCGGCAGCAAGCCCACTGCCCGAAGCTCCACATAAATGTGTTATTCCAAGCCAGCTGATCCTCCTACGATCCTCTGCCTTTCTGCAAAGTGATCCATGTGGGACGCCACTAGATGGACACTATGGGCGACGGCCAACAGGTACGACCCAATTGCAGATCGGTGCGTGTTTGCTGGACGCAGTGAAACACATTAGGACGACGGGGAGAAGACCTTTTCAAACTGAGCGCTAAGCTACACCTCGTCTGACATTAGCTAGCTAGCTCTGTCTTTGCGATCCCAAATCCTGTAAAGTCTCACCTTTCTTTTCAGTATTGAATTCAGTTTCACCTCTCCTAACCATTAGCTCCAACCCAATTTTCGGTGCTCAGACGGTGCAAATCGCCCGCAATGAGCAGAGCCCGCTCGCTCAGCGTTCAATAAAATAGGAGTAGGAGAAGAAGTAGTAGAAGAAGAAGTAGTAGTAGTAGTAGTAGTAGTAGTAGTTGTAGCAGTGGTAGTGGTAGTAGGAGTAGCAGTAGCAGTAGCAGTAGCAGTAGCAGTAGCAGTAGCAGTAGCAGTAGCAGTAGCAGTAGCAGTAGCAGTAGCAGTAGTAGTAGCAGTAGTAGCAGTAGTAGTAGTAGTAGTAGTAGTAGTAGTAGTAGTAGTAGTAGTAGTAGTAGTAGTAGTAGTAGTAGTAGTAGTAGTAGTAGTAGTAGTAGTAGTAGTAGTAGTAGTAGTAGTAGTAGTAGTAGTTAGTAGTAGTAGTAGTAGTAGTAGTAGTAGTAGTAGTAGTAGTAGTAGTAGTTAGTAGTAGTAGTAGTAGTAGTAGTAGTAGTAGTAGTAGTAGTAGTCGTAGTAGTTAGTAGTAGTAGGTAGTAGTAGTAGTAGTAGTAGTAGTAGTAGTGTAGTAGTAGTAGTAGTAGTAGTAGTAGTAGTAGTAGTAGTAGTAGTAGTAGTAGTAGTAGTAGTAGTAGTAGTGGTAGTAGTAGTATAGTCGTAGTGGTAGTAGTAAGTAGTAGTAGTAGTAGTAGTAGTAGTAGTAGTAGTAGTAGTAGTAGTAGTAGTAGTAGTAGTAGTAGTAGTAGTAGTAGTAGTAGTAGTAGTAGTAGTAGTAGTAGTAGTAGTAGTAGTAGTAGTAGTAGTAGTAGTAGTAGTAGTAGTAGTAGTAGTAGTAGTAGTAGTAGTAGTAGTAGTAGGAGTAGTAGTAGAAGTAGTAGTAGCAGCAGCAGCAGTGTTCGTCGCAGCAGCAGTAGTTGTTAGTGGTAGTCGTAGTAGTGGTCGTAGTCGCAGTCGAAGTCATCGTCGTCGTAAAAATGGTAGCGTTGGAGTTTCAGAGTTTGGGGTTTAGGTTGAAACTTCAGATTGGTTCCAGCTTCCGAGTGAAAGGTTTCGCAGTAAACAAAGCGGGAGAGTGCTTCGCACCCCCATTTTGCCGTTAGGCAAAAAAAATCCAAGTTTGCAATGATCTGGGAGTGAGATATGTTTGCAATTTTTTCGGATTAATTACAACTTTGCTGATTGGGTGTGTTGTTTAAAATTTCATTTTGGCTGTGCTTGGAATGAGAATTTGGTGAGTGTACAGGCCAACGCGTGACACATTGAGCTCGTTGGACATTTGGTGGAGACATTGCTTAGTTGGAAGTTGAGTGCTCATCGCGATTGGTGCTTTCTGGATAGATGAGGATTGCATGTCTCTGAATGGATGAGAATTGGATGTGGTTGATCTCGTGATCGCCTTATGAGGAGGTTTTGCACTTGTCGCATTTTGCGATGTGGATCTGCTCAGTGTCTCGACTGTGTGAAGCCAGGATCCTCGCGCTCGGTACACGAACAGGTCGAGGTGGTCTCCGGTCTTTCGACATGAAAGAAACCGCCGATGGTCTTCAGTGGAAGTGATTAGATTGGTTCCTGCTTTGTGTTGGTTCTGGTTTTTGTTGGTTGGTGGTTTGTTTGGTTTTGCTTTCTTTTGATCCAGCCAAGTTTCATTTTGATTTGGCTCGGCACGTTCTTGATATCTATCAATTTTTCGAGATTTCACCCATCTTGAGTTACCCGACATGTTCTTCTACATCTTGCTGATGAGCAACAAGCACTGCGGTGGCCAAAATCAATAATCCGGCAATCAAACATGGTAATGGGATCCACCGTGTTCTTATCAATGTTGGCCGTTGTTCAATTGGCTGTCTGCTTGTGCGTTTCTCTTTGCCCCCTCTCAGAAGTAAGAGTGGACCGGGGGGCCTCGAGCAAAGCTAGCACTTGTTCAGGAAGCCGAGCTAGTGGTTGGGTGCTCGTTGACCTGTGATATTGATTTTTTTTTATAAATTCTTACGGGGGCAGGTACCTAGGGAACCTTGCGTTGCATACCCCCCTTGGACCCCCCTCCCTTAAGAATCCTATAACTATTGGCCGGTTAGATGACTGGAGGGCAACTAGTAAGGAAACCCGTCACGTGCCTTCATGGGTTTTGATGGACTGTGCGGCTCTGGTTGCTTGGGGCAAGAGCAGCGAGAAATGCCTCTCAGGTGCTGACTTTTTTTGTTGTTTTTTATCGGTCCGTGGCATTGAAGGAGATGTGGTATGTTACTGGACCTCCCTCTCTCTCTCTCTCTCTTTTTTTTTTTTTTTTTCTTTCTTCTTCTCTCTTCTCTCTCCCTCTCTCTCTCCCTCTCTCTTTCTCTCCCTCTCTTGTATATGAAAAGACGTTTTCAAAACACATAAAAATTGTATTTGCATTTTAGATTATCTGAAACGAAAAAATCACGCAAAAACAAATAAACATATACACGCATACACATATGTGTGTGGTTATGTTAAGCAGGAAGAGTTGCTGGAAGCCCAGCGGTTTCATCTTCCAAGAGCGTGGGAACCGGAACCGCTTGTCGCAGTTGTCCCGCGCGCCAAGATCAGGGATAGTTCGCCTTTTTGGATTGGGCCCAACACAAAAGTCAACATCCAGTTGAAAGATGCCATCCAGTTCTGATTTTCCAACAAGTATAAGATCAACATCCCGCGACATATGTAAAACTGCACCTCTGATGGGCAAGAACACCGCCAAACAATGGCGGAGTCGCTGAGACATGGGGATGCCATGTTCGGTGTGACTCATGGTGGGAGCCTTCGCGGTGAGAATGATTTGGAACAGCAAGCAGCACAGACCGCCAGCGCGCCAGACACTTGCACAATCTTCAATGATCTCACAGTGGCAGTTGAAATCAAGTTAAGGCGAGGGAGCGGCTGGCAGCCGCTTTACCCCGAATCAAAACTTGACGTGCCTGGAGACAATGATGACGTGTCGGTTCGATTACGAGATGCCGCTGGAGTTTGCGGCAGCTGCAAGGCAATGAGTGGCGTCCAACTGGTGCTGTCTGATGGCTTTGGAGACTTTGGTGCAAAAGCTACAGGATACGCGCTACATGAAGAAGCCGCGGCTGCAGAGGAAAAGTGTCAGCGGGAGAAGCGGCAAAAAGAAATCGAGACGAACTTGAGTGCAGAAGTGACCAGAGCGACTCTTTGGAGACAAAAATTGGCCATCATCAGCATCTCGACCTTCATCTCCGTCAGCCTGGGCGTCATGTGCTTATGCGCCGCGGCTTCTTACCTTCGCAAGACCGAACTGCAAGGCGTTGGCCTCGCTGTGGGGCTGATGGTGCTGTGGTGCTGTGCCGCCGGCGGAGTCGGTTTACTCACAGACGCAGAACCCAACCGCCACGATGCCTTGGAGCTGCAAGACCAGGTCCGGGCGGCGCGGCCGGAGCTCCAGGGCTATGAGGAACGCGGGGTCCTGGCCAACCAAAAAGATTTCATTAGGTGGCTTGGCTGCTTCTTGATCGTTCTCTTGGTCTCCGGTTGCAGCTTCATGGCCATGTTCGGAACCAGTTTGCGGGACGAGCACAGCAAGACCATCGTCGTGCTGTGGGGGGGGACGATTCTACTGCACTTCATCGGTGGCATCATCTATTGCATCTCGGAAAAGCCCAAGGACTGCATGGCGGCAGCAGGTCATTGTTTGGTCGGCATTTTTCTTTGTCCCTTCACTTGGATAGAAATGCTCCTGAACATATGTGGCGTGAAGAAGCCTACGCAGTTCATGCTTCATCCTCGGAAAAAGTCGTTGGATGCAGCTGTCCACGCCACCCACGAACGCACCATTGTGTTCGAAGGGAATGTGCTCCCAGACCGGGACACTGTTTGCTCCTGGCCCGGGAAGTATGCGTCCGCCTGGGCTGAGCTGGTGGCCGGTGCCCGCCAAAACGACATCAGTGCTGCAGTAGTGTTTCTGCCCGAAGGCTCCCAGCACTTCGGGCTGCATGATCCAATTCCTGCGAAAGAGGAGTTGCAGGATCTGCACGGCGAGTGCTGGTGCACTCCACTTTATGGGGAACAGAAGCCGTGGGGCTGCCGTTGGTGGTCGAAATGGATCGCCAACATTGAACTGGCAGTCAAACAAAACGCCACCCTTGAGGTGTATTACTTCAATGGGAAGATGGGTTTAGGCAAAGTGAAGGATTTCACGACAGCCGGAGCAGAACATCTACGCCGTGAAGAGATCTTCCGCCGAAAAACTGTTTTCAAGAAGTCCGAAGATTTCCGGAGTGCCTTTGAGGCTGGCCTCAGACACCTGTCCAAGGAGGAAGGCCCGGATTCTTCTTCCCCATTTTCTCGGGAGGAACACCGTCGTTTTTTGGCTTGGCTTCCGGAGGAAGAGCGGCAGATTCTGGAGGAGTCAGAAGGCTTAGGCAATTCGCAAAAAGCGGAAGTAGCTTGGCTGCAACGGCAGGGTTTTCCATATGTCGAGAAAGAGGTGAGCCAACTTGGCGGCTCATCACCCATGGCGACAGGGTGACCAGCAGAGTCATTTCAGTAGCTGGCAATCAGCCAAATGTCGCCCCCAGCAGTCATTCATGTTTCATAGTTTGCTGAAGGCCAGCTTTGATGTCTTTTCAATTGTCAATTGTCACAGTCGGCCCTTGCGAAACAGCAAGATCAGATCCCCCCAACATCCAGAAAAACGTGGCGGCATCACAAGCCAAACAAGATGCGTGACCATCACCGCCAAGCATGAACGACGTCAGCTACGTTTTTGACATGCACCGGTACTTCCAGTTTACATCAATCATAGTAGTAGAGCGTTTTGATTTGTTAGTTCAGGTTTTGGGGGGGTCATCTTTGCGGGGCGGCTCATATTGTTTCTACAAATCTCTGATGCCGTGATTCGTGTGATGATCGCCCTAAACCCTCAACCCGACAGAACCCCAAACCACAACCCTTAACCCTTAACCCTTAACTCTTGACCCTTAACCCTAAACCCTGAACCCTAAGCCCTAAACCCTAAACCCTTAACCGTAAGCCCTAAGCCCTAAACCCTAAACCCTAAACCTTACACCCTAACCCTTAACCGTAAACCCTAAGCCCGAAGCCCTAAGCCCTAAGCGCTAAACCCTAAACCCTAAACCCTAAGCCCTAAGCCCTAAGCCCTAAGCCCTAAGCCCTAAGCCCTAAGCCCTAAGCCCTAAGCCCTAAGCCCTAAGCCCTAAACCTAAACCTAAACCCTAAACCCTAAACCCTAAGCATGGTTGATGTGTATGTGTTGTCCAGGTGGTGGGAACCATGCTTTGAAAAGGCGGAGATACTTTGGTGGTTTTGATAGTCCGACGACATACAGAAGAAATCATGTCTGTTCAGGCGATGTATACATTCATTCATTCATTCATTCATTCATTCATTCATTCATTCATTCATTCATTCATTCATTCATTCATTCATTCATTCATTCATTCATTCACCGCCTCTGAAGCGTTATACATATATGTATATATATATATATATATATCCATACAGATTGTTATTTTAAGCCCAACAACACCTAGAAACGCCACCCGTGTCAGTGGGTCCAGTCACTTAGGAACTGTTCGGACATGCGTGTGGTTCAAAAGGCTTTCCGAAGTTCAAAGTGCTTTCCGAAGTTCCAAGGAAGTTCCGACTCAAAATTGCCAAGTTGAAGTTTAGGGTGACATACCCTGGCACCCTGCAACCAGGTTCCAAATTTACCCAGCCCTTTCCCATGTTGGAAGTCATAACCCTGCCACTTTTTTGGACCAAACCGTAAAGGGATGGAACTCTGTCATGGGATGTCACCGGTCTCAATTCCTTCAGGTGATGTATGTTCAGATAGATTCAGATAGTAATGCTCCCACCAGGTCTTTCAGCACCGGTATCCCACGATTCTTGGTCGTAGAACCACTGCAAAGTATGGTTCATTGAGTGCGTGACATGCCAATATGTTGCCTGGCATGGTCCCACTGTTGCTGGTTTTCACCTCGAAATGCCTAGTCAAAACCATCTACAGCACAGTGTTTGAAAATGTAGGTATATATATATATCACATATATATATATAAACTATTTTTTAAATACAACTACGTAATTATGTATCTGTCTGTGTATGCATGTAGGACAAACCTGCGCTATGTGCGATAGGCTCTTGCAGGTACGAGATGGGGTTTATAGCTTGAACGGCGTTCATAACATAGCGTTTAAACGCTATAAAGGCGATGAAACCAAAAAAAGCCAATTTTTTTTTTAGTCTTTATAGCGGGAAAAAGCGCGCCCATGTTTTTTGTTTTTGCTGTGGCGGCTTTTTTGCTAAGGCTAACCGAAGGCAGGGCTTCGCAGCGGCCAGGAAGTGAGCAAATAAGCCCGTGCCACCGTGACCTGGTGTGCTCCCTTCCCAGCGCAGCCAGGGCAGACCAGCGATAGAGTGAGAGCAATAGAGTGAGTGAGCCCCTCCGCGGCAAAAAGAAGATGCGCCGGGCCTTCGCAGCAAACACGTGCGCCCGGCCTCCGCATGATTTCGTTGCAACGTTTCAGGCTTTGACATGCTTTGACATGCTTTGACAGAATCGCAGTTTTCACATCTGAGAAGTCGCGCATTAAAACGTTGCCCTTGCAGTGCCACCAATGTGTCGGAGTACAATCAGCACAAAGTGCTGCTAACCGCTGCTAACCCTGAACTCGCCATGCACCGCTCATTACCCTGGGTGCAATGACACACCTCATCGGCATCCTGCCCGTCTCAATTTCGTGCGCACGTTTTGCATTGTTTAGCCCAGACAGCGTGCATCGCCCCAGCAACTTTGCAACAAAAATGGCAGCCATGAATTGATTCGCTGAAAATGCCTCTAGGAACCTAGCACATTTTGAACTGTGGAATTTTTGGCAGAAAGAGGCCGCAGAAAACACAGTCCAACTGCAAACGTGTCTTCAGCGCTCTTCTGTTAGTTATTGTGGTGCAACAATGTTGAAAACGTCGTCCGTCATTCCGTCGTGTTGGACAACGATTTTAAAGCAGCAGACTTTGAGAATCACTTTGGTGAGAACCAGACATGTCCCACATCATGCCATGCAGCGGCTCGAGCCTGTAATGCCATAAGACATGCGATGGTTTTGTGTGATAGCAGTGGTTCATTTGGCCGGAGCCTTGTTGTTGGCCCGCATGTCCTTCGGAACAAGTTTTGTGCACGGAAGGCCAATGCTTCAACGTCGGTGGATCCACAAGTGACCACGCCATCGACATGCACATGGTGTGAGCTCCAGAACAAGTGCAAAACGTCTCATATCCGGGCAACAGATTGCAAAGCTTCTGTGCCCAACGTGTGGGGTTTTGGTAAGACGCATCCCAGGCCGTCATGCATGCCACACTGCATCCCATGCAAGGCACGCGAGGCCACTGTGTTTGACTGTGTTTTTTTAACTTGCTTTCATGCACATTGGCTGTGCACGAAACGCTTGCAGGTTGGAACTTGCTATTTTGCTGGAATTTTCGGTGACTTGGGCAATTGTGACCCGCAAAAAGGACTGGCTTGGGGCTTGCTGTTGTTTATTCCAATCATATTTCTTGAGTTTAATGAGGAAGTTTCTGGTCATCTCTTCTTGTTGTGAGTTTGGAATGTGTTGCGCACCAGGTTTCCAGTTCTCTGGGGTGTGTTCCCGTCAAGCTGGAAGTCCAACTGGCACGCTGAGTTTTGATGATTTTTCTTTTGTTTTTCAGCTTGGAAAACATGCCGGCTGTCCGATTTTGTGAGAAGTAATTGCCTGATTGGTTACCATGTGATTGTGGTTATCATCAAAGGATTGCCGAAAGCTTTGTGTGCCACCTCTGCTTGATATTCTTGCTGGACCTATGAGGTTTCGAGTTAGGTTGCAGCAAACAGCCTTTGTGCTTGAACTGCGCTGTGTGGTCGGGTCATTGGGTAGCTCAGCAACGAGTGAACGAGAGCAAAAGGCGCCGCATGCAAAGGTACCCCGTGGATTAACGAACAAGAACGAAGAAGCCACAAGGAGCGGAATTGACCACAACGTCAGAAAAAAGAACACGCGGACACATCAAAACAAGCGAACTGAATTTAGAACACAGCAGCATGCAGCACATGCCACGGAGCTAGCGGTTGCTTTCATTCAATTTCCGGACGCCGCCAACGTTGACAGCGGTGACGCGACGATTCTGAGTTGGCCCTCACTCCTCCACCAGTCGTTGCACTAGGACCGCTCCGGTTGCTTTGGCACAAGCGTTGTTGGCATGTGCACGGCTGGAGCTGAATTGCCATCGCGGGGTCGTCAGGCAGTGTGAGTCACAACGTCGGGGGAACACATTGGTTGTTCGCGGGCGGCAAGGGGGGCGGTGGGTCATGCGGGGCACCCAACTTTTGCCCAGCCATGCATCGGGCCGAGCATGCTATGCTAGCTGCCGTGCTCACACGAAGTTGTAGGCTTCGCTCCGCCCTTTGAAGCAGCTGAGGGCCAGCTTCTTGGTGGCATTGCTTGATGGTATCAGCCCAAGCTGAGCTTGGTGATGCCAAGCAGACTCTGAACTCGTGGCGCATGTCCGCCAGCTCAATGTCGAGCCGGCTCAGGTCCACGAATGCAGGGCTATGGAACGTGGATGAACGGTGTGTGTGGGTGTGTGGGTGTGTGTAGAGGAAACACGCCAGGGAAAATTTTGGCGAAACGGGCTGAGCTGTGCACGCACACGGTAGCGACCGACCGTGACTGACATAGGGCTCACACTCAAGCGCTTTGGCGAAGAAGTGGCAATGTCGTCCGGGCGGCAAGCGCGTCCGCGGAGCATCATCCTGCACTTGGAAGCCTGCAATGTTGAAGCGCCAGCCAATCAAAGCCACTTCTTCTTTCCAAGCGGTGGAGTTCGGCCAACGTGTCGACGGCGAAACGAGGTAGTGCTGACTGCAGTAGAATGCGGACATGTTCTTTGTAGTTCATTGAGTTGAGTGGTGTTCGTACGGAGTCTCCTACCACGTTGTGCATGTGATGTGATCAGGTGTGGCCTCTTTACTTGTGCAGCGTAGGCTCTCCGTGCCATGTCTTCCTTGATTGAGTCTGAGGCCCACTTCGTCCAGCGCGCCCGCGAGATCAAATGCCCTGATGATGTGCTAGCGGAGCTTCGTGTCGGTGGGTTCACCAGCCTGGGTCAATTGGCTTATGCAGTGGGTCAGCCTGGTCAGGTCATCCCTGAGTCAGCCTTCAATGCATTCTGTGCAGCTACCACACCTGGAGCCAATGCAGCGGGCAGGGCATGTGTGCGCCGCCTTGTCTTTGAAGCGCAGACGCTGGTTTTGGCTGACTTGCGCCTGCAAGTTTCTGACCCGGAAGGTACCTCCAGAAAAATGCCGGAGGCGGAAAGGGACCGGCGTCTGCAGCACCTGCGGGGTCGGCTTCCGGGCGTGCTCATTGAAGGCGGCATGGAGCCTGGGCGATGTGTCTTAGAGGATTGTGTCAGGCAGGAATCTGCCAATCAGTTGAAGTACCTCAGCCCTGATAGATGTGTATCGAGGACGCATGAAGTTACCCACTCCAAAGGCGCGTCCCGCCAGCTCGAACTTGAAAGCTCCAAGTTGGTGATCAAGGAAACGGATGACGCCATGAGTATGCCAACTCATAGCGCGTTGCAAGTCCAGGAGGCCCTTCGTCGCCGGGGTATTGCCTATGCGTTTGCTCAGAGCGTCACCTACACTGCCTATGAGAAGTACATCTCCCGGTTGTTCAGCAACCTTCATCGGGAACCCCCGCCAGGTTTTGCACGCTGCTCTGTTGCACAATTGGTGGAAGCCGATCGGCAGGTGTTTGTCCGCATGATCGAACTGGGTATTCAACCGCGTGCAGCCACAGACGGAAGTTTCCCAATGGATGATGCGTTGACTTCAGCGCTTGAAAGCTACCACGTCTCCATGGCCTTGATGCCGCTTCCGCAGAAGCAGGGCAATGGAAACAAAGAGCGCCGTGAACTCAAGCGAAAGCTCGAACCGGGAGAAAAGAAGCTTAAAGGTGGCCCCAAGGGCAGTGGCAAAGGCAAAGGCAAAACGTCCTTCGCCGCCCGTATCCCCAAGGAGATTCTCCAGAAAGGAGGCGTTGCTAACGCCCCTACGGGTGAGGCCCTCTGTTTTGACTACAACCTGCATGGGGACAAGTGCAAGTGTTCCGCCTCCACATGTCCCCGCAAGCACCTGTGTTGCAAGTGTTTCCAACCGCATCCCATCCGGGATCACAAGGAGTGACGGTCAGTGCCAGAGGCGGGACTTGCTGCTTCAACGTCGGATGAGCCCGTGTTGCCAGCGGTTCCGCCACATGAGGAAACTGGAGCTGAGGCTCCCGCTGTGGTCAGTCAAGCTGTGCTCCATGTTGCGGCTGAGCCCCCGGTTTCCCATGCTCCTGCGCCAACCTCCCATGAGGCTCCCACTGTAATCAGTCAAGCTGTGCACCATGTTGCGGCGGAGCCCCCGGTTTCCCATGTTCCTGAGCCAACCTCCCTGAATTCGTGTGCTTCTGTCAGTGACCCTGAGGAACTTGCTGAGCAACTTCTCCAGGGCAAGCTCATTGATCCTCACTCTGTGCTCTCCCTGTGGGAGCTCCTTCCACACGAGGCGCCTCATAAGGCAGCGTCAGGCAGCTCATTCTTCACTGGACTGTACCGGAGAGGGGGTGTGCTGGGTCTTCGGGCCAATGTGGCCCGCTTCCCAAAAGTAGCGCAGGTCCTCTGTGCCTTCGTTCGGCAGCGCCGGCCGTCTGCGGTGTTCACTTCGCTTGCCATATTCTGTGACATTCCCACTGAGCCTCATCGTGACTCCCATAACGGCCCGTCTCCTAATCTTGTGTTTAAGCTTTCGGATTTCTCAGGGGGCGGTGTGTGGTGTGAGGGCCCCGGGCACGATGTCCGCCCTGTTCAAGGCTCTCCCGTTCAGGGTCGTGTGCTCAAGTTCGATGATGGTTGTCTCGAGCTGCCTGCTAAGGACCACTGGCATATGACTGAACCCTGGCAAGGCCGTCGCGTGGTCCTTGTGGCATATGCACTGCCTTATATGCCCTCAGTTAAGCTTGAGGTCCCCCAAGCCCTCCTCGAGCTTGGCTTCCCGTTGCCACCGGATTTCCTTCCAGCACTGGCGGATGTTCCTCCGCTCAGCAACCCCGCACCGGAGCCTACGCAAGAGCCTGAGCTGTCTTCCCGACCCGCGTTCATTATTGAGGTCTTTTCTGGCATGTCCAGGCTTTCCGCCTGCCTTAAGCAACTTGGTTTTGACGCCATTGCCGTTGATCATAAGCGCGTCCCTGGCGCCGCCTGTCATGTTCATCTTGTCGACTTGTGTGCAACGGAAGGCGTTGAGTTGGTCCGACGTTGGCTGGCAATGCCCAACTGCGTGGGTATTTGGTTCGCTCCACCATGTGGGACGGCCAGCCGAGCAAGGGAGATCAAAGGGGTTCCAGGGCCCCCCCCTCTCCGATCGGAGAAGTTTCCGAACGGGCTGCCGCACCTAAAGGGTCAATCCCTTCTCCGAGTCACCCTAGCCAACCAGCTTTACGAATGTGTTTCTGATTTGGTTCTTGAGGCTGCCTCCCGCAACCTTGTCATCGGTGTTGAGAACCCTCGGCAAAGTCTCTACTGGCGCACTTCCATGTTTGCACGCATCGCACACCTCCTTCAGTTCACTGCATTCCAGAGTTGCGCCTACGGCGGCCGTCGTCCGAAGTGGACGGCCATTGCGTATACCCGGGGTGCGTTTGACTGCATCTGCAAGTCCTGCCCTGGGCAGTCTTGCGCTCAACGTCACCTGCCGTGGGGGGTGGCGCCAGAGGCGCCTAACGGCTTCTCTACATCGTTGGAAGCTGCGTATCCGCTGCCACTGGCGCGTGCCCTCGCCCATGCGTTCTTCCAGGCTTGCCCGCCCAAGCCGTCCTCACCTGCCGGGCTCCAGTTATCTCTTGTCCGTGGCCAGGTCGGGAGTCAGCCAAAGGCCTCTGTGACGGGGCCCCGCGTGCCTGAGCATGCTCGCATTTTGCGAGTACGGGTCCCCCCTTCTGTGTCCTGTCCGGTGTCCCTGCGTGCCCGCCTTAAGGACCCCTGGCCCCTGCCCCACGTGGCCGTCTGCCCCGAGCGCTCGGTGCCTGCCGACGCCCAGCTGCTGCAAATAGTCCCGGTTAAGCAGGGGAGTTCGAGCGCTGGTTCTGGAAACAAAGTTTGTGGTGCTGATGCGGAGCTCTGGAACGAGCTTGTTTGGGGTATCCCTTTCTCCCCGGAACAGTTTGTCCGCGAGGCGGTTAAAGCCGGCCATCCCAGAACCCTAGAGGTCTCCCTGCCTCAAGTCCTCAAAGATGCTGTGTGCACCCATGCCTCGTTGTCCGAGTCGGAGCTGTGCGGGTTGAGAGCGCGCCAGTTTGCTAAGTGGCTTAAGCTTGCGCAGGACCTCAGGAGCGAGGAAGAAGCGCTGAAGGCCTCTATGCATAAACAGGTCGCTACGATCCTAAAGCCCAAACGTCTCCTCTTGTGGAAGGCGATGATGGTTGAGGCTTCCTACGACGATGTGTCCATCTTCGATGAAGTAATCTCGGGTACTAACCTGGGAGGCCCGGTGCCCGATACAGGCGTGTTTGCCCCGAAGTTCAAGCCGGCGTCAGTCACCGTTGACCAACTCAAAAGAGATGCGCCCACCTCTAGGGCGGCTCTTTTGTCCACCATCAAGTCTCAAGGGGAGGCTCTGGATCGCGAGGTCCAGACGAAAACTCTCGAGGAGCGTGACAGGGGCTGGCTGTCAGGTCCCATAGAGGTGGATCAGCTGCCACCTGATGCCATAGTGTCACGACGGTTCGGGATCGAGCAGGATGGGAAAATCAGATTGATTGACGACTTCTCGGGGTCGGGAGTCAACAGCTCCGTGGAGACGTCGGAGACCGTGCGCCCCCAGACCGTCGACGTCATCGCAGGCTTGTGCCTGTCTCTGATGAGAGCGCAACCAGGGTGTAGTCTCAAGGGAAGGTTCTATGACCTGGTTAGTGCCTACAGGCAGCTGGCTTTGGACCCTGCAGGGGCCTGGGCTTCGTACATTGGGCTGTGGGATCCTGATCTGAAGAGGGTAGTGGTGTTTCAGCTGCACGCACTCCCTTTCGGGGCAGTCAAGTCAGTGTCGACTTTTCTGAGGACCGTTAACTCGGTATGGCACCTTGGCGCATTCTTCTTCGCCCTTTGCTGGTCCCACTACTTTGACGACTTCGTGTCGGTTGCTAGAGGCTCGCAGGTGGCTAATGTGCACCAAACAATCACCTTGCTCTTCGCCCTGTTGGGTTGGGACCTGGCCCAAGGTGGGAAAAAGGATGTGCCGTTTGCGGAAACCTTTTGTGCGTTAGGGGTTGACATAGTGCTGTCGAGCGCCCACTTGGGTCGTGTGACCATTTGCAACACGGAAAAGAGAGTTCAGCTCCTCGTAGAGACTATGAAGCAGGCCCAGAAAGACCGACGCATGAGTGCGCCTCAAGCACTCAAGCTAAGGGGTAAGCTCCAGTTTGCAAGTGGACAGCTGTTTGGGCGTCAAAGCAAGTTTTGCATGCAGCAGCTTTCTGATTACGCCCATGGGGGTGCCCCTCCTGATCTGCCGACGGAGTGCATTGATACTTTCACCTCGCTGGTCGACATGTTGGACAGTGGACGCCCTAGGCTAGTCCAAGTCAACAAACAGCAAACCTGGTATGTCTTCACTGATGCATCCTATTCGATTTCGACTTCTGGCAGTACAGAAGCAGCCGCTGCATTCGATTTCCGTGTGCACAAACGGCCCCACGAAGTTAACGTTTTGCGGCATTCAGCCGAGTTCACCCGAGCGTGTTCCCAAACGAGGATTCCCAAGCGCCGCAACAACTGAATCATTTGACACGCTCGGTTGAACAGTTGCTGCGCACTTGTGGTGAAGTTACGATGTATGGTTTCTGAAAGAAACACCCTCGTGGTGACTGCACACACGGCGCCGGCACACTCTGCTCCAGGCCCCTGCCACACCTCGTGCATCGGTGTTTCCCCACATTGTTCGGTGCTCCACACCACCCCATTTGTTAGCGTTCTGCATGACGAGAGTACAACGCTGTGCAACTCCGTGCGCATCGCATCATCTGCGAGCAAGACATCATAGGCTGACACATGGGGACACGATACCGGCCGCCAGGTGGCCCAAGGCACTGCCAGCTCAAAGCTCTTGAGTTTGTTGCATTTGCAGCGACGCAGCCAGCAAACGCCCGCTTGCCTGCAGACATTGGGCTGGTCCAACGGCAGCAAGGACATCGTGTTATATCCCGGCCGTCGAGGGAGACAACAATTCTAGGGCCACGCGGAGTTGGGTGACTAGGGTGTTGGTGCCCGAACGTGCTTGAATGGCGTAGTGGAAAGGCCGAGTAGCCGCGTCGAACTCGGGAGCCCACTGTTTGACGACCAGCCTGCGGAAGCAATCCCCTGTGGCGATTCCTCGGACCCTTACGGCCCGGCTTGCGCAGCGCGGTGAGACGAGCGGGAGCCAACACCGCCCTACCGGCCGCGGGATCTTGGACTGGCCGGAAGCACTGCCCCGACGTGTCAGGGAGCGCGGTCGCGAAAGCTGTGGCTGTCAAACGAGGCGGCTTGGCTGGTTGGAAAGCCAAAGGGCCCAGCAGCACGGCTCGGCGGGGCGGCGTTCGGGATGGGTGAGGCCCGTCCAGGAGTTGTCATCGCCTGGGGCAAGCTCCGAAGACGCCGAACTCTCGCGCACCTGGGCGATGCAAACAGCATGTCCGCTGACAGTGTGTCGGAGAGCGTTTCGGCCGCGGAAGCATTCGCACAGTCGCCACCGTTCAAGGCTGGTCCGTCGGCGGCCTGGCGACCCAGTGGCACGGTTCGGGCCATTGAAGCACTCAGGTCCGGGTGTCTCGCCTCGCCGATACGGCGTCCTCGCAAAGGGATGGTACGCTCTGTAAATGTTGCCCCCTGAAAGCCGTGAATGTTTCAGCTGTGACCACCACAAAAGGTTATCTACCGTAGCTCGAATTGCCCTGGCGACAGACGATGTAACGTCCGGCCCCATATACATTACAGATCTGCCAACGAGGCTGGCGCTGTGCATTGAAGAGCCAAATCCGCTTTCATCAGGGAGCTTGATGATGGGTCTGTTTGTCTGGTCGTCGAGCGTCATTTATTTGCGTAACAGGCGGCGCCGCACACAGCAACAGCAGTAACCACGCATTTTGCATGTCCTGGAGCCCGGGCACGCGCGCGAGCAACGGGGGCATGTGCCCGAAGCGCCTCGAGCATGCTCGCGCGGGAGATGTGGTCGTAGGCCCCACGCCGTCGATGCTCAGCACCATCGTCCGAGGGTCGGCTTTTGCGCAGACGCGCTTGCGGTATTGAAACGGTTATTCGTTTTTTTTTCTCGCTTTCGCCTGTTCGGGTCCACGTGAAACATTACAAGCGTCAGACTGTTCCTGCTGCTCATGGAACACGGTCCTAGAAGGACATGGGGAATGGGGGCGTGCTTGAGTGTTGGCACGATTCGGTCATTGCAACGGCTTCGCTTTCGCTTTCGCTTTCGCCCGTTCGGGTCCACGTGAAACATTACAAGCGTCAGACTGTTCCTGCTGCTAGTGGACCACGGTCCTATAAGGACATGGGGAATGGGGGCGTGCTTGAGTGTTGGCACGATTCGGTCTATACATTCTTAAAGCTTTGTACGTACTGGCTTGCAGCGGGCGGCCAATTTGCTGTTTCAGCAATATCAGTCCACGTATTCACCGCTGGAAAATTACAGGCTGCAAAACTGCGGAGTCGATCATCCCACTTCGTTAGCGGGCGACCGGGTCGACGATGTAGTTGTAAAGCAAAATTTGTTTGCCAGTTGCTTTCTGGACACCATTTGACAACAGCCGCGGCCCAATTGGGAATTCGCAACATTTGGAAAGCGAAGTTGTACTGACGTCGTGCAAGCTGGCGAGACCAGGTGTCCACAGGGTGTATGTGTAACGCTGCAGTCAGTCTGTGTTTCATCCGACTCATAGTGCTGTGCCAATCTTCGTTTGCAACTCGCACCCAGCCAACCACAGAGCGAAGCATTCGTCGTTGCAATGCATCCAGTGTATGAATTTGTGACAGAGTCAACGGCAATACGTGTAATCCAAACAGAACGGTTGGAGTCAATACTGTATCGAAAAATTTCAATCTCAATGCGATGGACACATGTTTGTTTGTAAGAATATGACGGTGTTTGCGAAACTTTGCCCATCCCACTTGGAACCTATGTTTGAGTTCTGTCTGACTGCGGCATCGAGGATCTGCACTGATATGTCGTCCCAAGTATTTGTGAACGTCGCCTGCAGTCAATACCTCGACCATGTCGTCGCTAACATTGATGTACATGGGTCCGTCTATGTGGGCTGTAGTAATAATTCGGCTTTTTGATGCATTCAAATGCAAACCGATCTTTCCAAGTTCTTGTACGAGGCATTCGATCATATATACAAGCTCCTGCCAAGATTTTGCGTAAATCATGATGTCATCAGCGTATCGGATGTTTGTGAGTCGTTCGACTGCTCCAACGTCAAGACCATGCTCCATCAGTCGTTGTTTCCACTGTCGGAAAGCGTGCTCCAAGCCAGCGTTGAACAAAGCGGGCGACATAACATCTCCCTGTTTCACCCCGCGTTGGACTTCAAATGGGGAACCCTTTTTCACTGATCCAGATTGTGAGCGGTACAATGTTTGCAATAAGCTGATGTAGCAGTCGGGCAAACCCTGACATCGCAATGCTTCGAAAAGTGGTTTGAACTCGATGCGGTCAAAGGCCTTCTTCAAATCCAGACTGGCGCACCAAACGTCGAAATTCATTGCAACGGCGCGCATATGATTCGAAACGCAATCGCAAACTGCTGCGCCAGCGTCCGAGCCACCAGGCGGCGAAAAACATCGCCCGTGACCAGCGCCCGCACGTCGCCTGTTGGTACCGTTATACAGTGCGACCATGCGGCTTAAACAGGCTTGCTCGTTTGTCACGGTTGCAACATGTCGCGGCGGGGAAAGGCGGTTGGCTCTGGCGTCCGCCTCGGCAGCGCGTAGCAAAGCCTCACTGCCGGCACGGGGATACGCGCCTGTTCGAAGCGCGGCGCGGAAGCTTGTGCGAGCCAACCAGCCGGCGCAAAGCATCACCGACGACCAGGGCGCACACACCGCGGCCATTCGGCTTTTGCAAAGCGACAAGGCGCACGTCGGCGTGGGCGAGTCTCTGCGCGGCGCAGTGCAGGAGTTGGCTGTCCTCCTCGTGGTCCAGGAGCGTGCGCAGGTGCTCGTTGGTGGCTCCGGAAGGGCCAGCTGCAGCCCCACGATGCCCCACGTCGCGCCGTCCGCAAGCAAGCGAGAAAGCCGTGTTGCGGGAAGGGACAAGGCTCATCAGGCTCTTTCCCCGCGCGGACTCCCCGCCTCCCCCGTGACCGGGCCCGACAGCCCCTCACCCGACTCCTCCCTTGGAGACCGGACTTGCCCACTTTGCCTGGAGGACGTTCGCCGATGGGGCCCGGGCCGATGAGGATGCTGTCGCCCGTGCAGCCGCACGGGTAGTGCATGGGTGGCATCTTCCAGCGTGCGCGGTCGCGGACGCAGGAGCGGTCGGAGTCGTGGACAACGCGCGGCCCTCGCTGTCGCAGCTCCGCAGCTACCTTTGCCCCAGGATGGGGCTGGTGCTGAGAGTCCAAGGCAGATGCCGTGCCCAGCACCGCACTACAACGCCGCGTTCGCGCAGCGGAATATGGCCTCCGAGTCGGGTTGGCGTCCCTTGTCGGGATTTGTTTCCCGCATTGCCCCGCCAGGCGAAGCTCGGCGCGCTACTTGGCCCGGCCAGCGTTGCGTCCGCTCTTCAGGGGTCACGCATCACATCGCACAGGCAGAAGACGGGGAGCAAGGTGACCCTTGATGCCTGCTTTATACCCTCTCGCCCAACAGCCGGCGCTCGAGGAGGTTAATTAGCAGCTCAGGGACGGAGAAGCGCGCTTCGCCTACCGCGATGACACGTGCGTCCTTTGCACGCCGGAGCGAGCTTGCGAACTTTACGAGGTTTACCGACGGGCGTTGTTGGCACACACGCGCGTGTTGAGCTCAACCGCATCAAAACACGCATTGGGAACGCTGCCGGGGAGGAGCCTCCTGGCATTCCCGCGCTGCAGGCAGACCCGGACACCGCCGTTTGGTTAGGAGTGGGCCCTGCCGCCGGACCAACAAGGCACGCCTTTCGGCACTGACGCCTACGTCCAGCGGCGACTCGAACGAAAGCGCGAAGAGCATGATTTCCTCCTCCAGCGCATCTCCTTTTGTCCAGGACTTGCAGGCGTCGTGGGTGCTGCTGCACTATTGCGCTGGCCCCTTCGCCAATTACCTTGAGCTCTGGGCCCTGCCGCTACGGCCGGATAGGCGGGTCAGCATGATGCAGCCATGCTCCGCTGCCTCGCCACGCTCCTTGGCCGTGCGGATGCTCCGCTGCCTCCGGAGACTGCGCGCGCTGCGCATCTCGCTTTGCGCTTTGGTGGGCTTGGCTTGCGGGCCGCGAGCCGCGACTGAGACCCTCAGAGGCCCGGCAGCCTGCCACATGCCCTCTGTGCTTGCCGCAGTTCAGTCCACAGCTTTCCTGCGCAGCGACTGCGTTGCAACGTGGGACAAAGCCATGCCAATCATGCCAGGTCCACCCGACCTGCGCCCTCGTGGCGACGAGCCGGTCGATTCCTTGCGGGGGTGGCAATGCGCCGCTGCCCACGCCTGTGATGAGCGCGCGTTCAAGACGCACCTTGCTGATTTGCAGCCTTGCCAGAAACAGCGGGTAGGGGGGTGGTAGCAGCGGGTAGGGTTTGGGTCGGTTTTGGGTAGGGTTTCTTAGGGTATCTTTCCAGACTTTTTTGTTGACGAGACCAGCCCGGCCCTGCAGCTGCAGTGCTCGATCGAGTTTTGCAGGGTCGAAACTCAACCAGCCAGCACTGTGGCTTGGAGGCGGGGCATCCGCATGTTGTGCCTTTCACGGGGAGGGATCGGGCATCCGCATTTCGAGGCTTTTGCCCTTGAGGCAGCGCAAAACGAGGATGCCTGGGCCACGGCTCGCTGCCACCAGCTGGGCAGAAGAAGAGCCATGATGCCCGCCCAGGTCCAGCCCCTGCCGGCGGCTGCGGACAATGGCGAGCTGGGAAAAAATTGTGGCATTTTGCCCTGTGATTGCCCCATGCTCTTTGCGCTGTAATTGCTCCTTGCTTTTTGCGCTGTTATTGCTCCGCGCTGTCATTGCCCCTCCTCCTTTGCGCTGTTATTGCGCGCGCTCTCTGCCTATTTTTTTTTTTCGCGCGCCTTTTTCCGTCAGCCAGGAAGTGTCCAGTCTGCCCTTCCCGCTCCTACGCGGCGCGCAGCGGCAGCAGAGAGGGCAGCGCTGGTTTGTCACCAACCTCCTGTGCGCGCAGCGCTGAACGAACACCTCGCGTTGATGACTAGGCTGGCGTCACCTGCGAGTATTCGGCCTTGGTTGACACGAAGGAGTTCGAGATCATCAAGAACAGCTACGGTGTCTTCCCGCGTCAAACGATTTGCAAGTTTGAGCCTCAATGATGATGAGTGTCCGACACCAAGCCTGAAGAAACTTTCGGGCATCAACAACGAAGGTCTGAGCAAGCTAAAAGCAACCGGAAGGCTGAGCCGGAATCGCCACCTTGTCAGAAACCAATGGGAAGTGGAAGTACACCACGCGGGAGGACGAAGTCACGATGGTGAGTATCGGAACCCCACAGGCTGACGTCGAGCCTGGCCACTGCGTCGCCGCGGCAGCGAGGCGCAAGAGGCAAGGCACGTATCCGGAACTGCAGCGGGCACGGCGCGCTGAAGCAGCCACCTTCCTCCGCCTGCTTGCGCGCCGGGCTGCGACTGCCCCGGCGCACTGCCCGCGGCCCGGGCGGCATGGATCTCCTGGACTGCGCTGCTCCCAATCGCGGCGCAGTGCTCCTTCGCCAGCTCCCTCCTTGAGTTGCCAGTGGATAGTGGTGCTCTCGGATCCCGATGACGAGCCCCTCCAAGCGAGCGATTCAAAGCTCTGATTGAAGCGCAATCGCGTGTGGTGGTGCAGGGCGACTTTGGTCGTGCCGAGTACACCGCGGCCTGGTCGAGCTCCCGGATGCTAGCATGCACTGGGCCCCCCTGCCCCACCGCAATGACGTGGGCATCGCCTCATGGACTCCGCAGTGGCTCTGCATGCGCTGCCAAAAGGTGCTGCCGGTTGCGTGCGTCCAGACGCCGGGGCCTCCCTCGCCATGCCTCCGTTGCTCGGCCCCCATGCTGTGGGAGGTCAACCTTGCTTCGCACGTGGAGCGCTGGGTCTGCTCTTGCTGCCCCTTTGCGCGCCCGGTCAGGCCCCCTGCGTTGGGACCGGAGCCCCCCTCGCCCGCGCCACAGGCGGTCCCCGCGCCCGAGCCCGCCCTCCCGCAAACCGTCGTCCAGTATGTTGATGCCGTGCCTCCGCCGCTCCCCCTCATCGCTGGCACCAACTCTGAGGTGTACGTCCCGCTTTTGCTTGATGCTGCGGGTTTGCTCTCAGCTTCTGCGCGCCGTGCATAGCGCAGGCATCCGGTCATCGGGGAGTGGTGGCAGCGCACCGTTGAGGCCTTGCTCGCGCGCCCGTTTCTGCCCGTGGAGGAGCTCTCTCAGGCGGTTGCTCATGTCGGGCGGGCGTTTGGGCCACCTGTGCTCCTCTCTCCTTCACTGCTTCGCTTCCGTGAGTGGGCAGGGCAACGCCATGCGCAGGTCACCTCACTCGCGGATGTCGTGCGGGCGGCCACGGCCCATCGGGAGGGACACTACCTCGCCGCCCCTTTGCAGGAAGCGCTGCTCACCGTGCTCTTAAGAACACCAGCTGTCACCACCCTCGCGCAATGGGTCGACGGGCTTCGGCATCCACTTGCCCCTGCGGCAGGAGCGGCACGATCGTGCCTCTGGGCCTGAGCACAGCGCTGCCGGTGCCAGCGGCGATGCGGCCACTGAGACCAGTCATGTCCCCAGCCGCACGGAGCCCACGCCAGGTGGCAGTGCTCTGCCTGGGCCTGAACCCGAGGAGTCCCGCGCAGAGGATGCGACTATGGCTCGCGTCGCCGCGCGCGCCGCCGGTTCGCAGCCCCGCGGCCGCGGCCGAGGCCGACGTGGGGGGCGCGGGCGCGGGCGCGGGGCAGATGCTGAGGTTGAGTGTGCATCTGAACCATGTGCCGCCGATGCGCCTGTTGATCCGATCTCGAGCGGCACCGCCGCGTTGCGCCGTGTCGTTGCGGCGGAGGTGGGTTTGCGTGTTGGCCTCGCCTCTCTGGACGGCATCGACCTCGAGGCGACCCTCAGGAGCCGCGTCCTCACGCTCCAGGGTGTTCCTACCCGCTTGCGAGGCGCCCTCCGCACGGCCATGCGTGCAGGCCTGGAATTGATTTCGGAGCGCACGTCACCTCAACTGGAGCTCCGGGGCTGGAAACTCTCCCTTCTTGCCCCGCGCATGCTCTTACATCGCACAGCCGGTGCGACGCGCGTTGCGCCGGGCGAAGCTTTTGCACGGGGCGAGTGGCCCGCCCTCCTCCAGGCTGCCTCGCGCACGGCCGCTTGTCCGCAAGAGGCGGCCCGACATGTTGCTCCTGATCCCGAAGCTCGGGCGGCACGCGCTGCGGCTCTGGTCCATCTCGGCGAGCTCTCCGCTGCGGGACGCGCCCTGGTTGCTGAGCCGCTTGCGCCCGCCACCGACGCCACCCTCGCAGAACTCCGGGATCCTCAGCGCCGTCCGCCCGAGCCGTATGACCCCATGCCGTCCGAGATTGCTAACTTTGCGCCGCATGAGCCGTGCCCCCAATCTTTGCCAGCGTTCCTTGCTTGCCTGCGAACTGCGAGGCGTGGGGCTGCTGCGGGACCCTCCGGCGCCACTGCTGAGCACCTCCGCATCCTGCTGGATGATGAGGTCGATAGCCAACTGCTCCACTGCGCCGCACAACGTTTGGCGCAAGCCGATGTGCCGGACGCAGCCCTGGCGGCTTCGGGTTGGCAAAATTGTCGCTTTACAAAAGCCGGATGGACGGGGCATTCGCGCGCTCGTTGTCGGAGATGTCCTTCGCCGTTTGGTCGGGAGAACCCTCGCGCAGGCCTTCGCCCCGCACCTTGAGCGCGCCTGCCTCCCCCACCAATACGGGCTAAGCACGCGAGCCGGCAGTGAGGCCCTTCCGCGTGTCCTGCGGGCTGCCACGGAGGTCGACCCGCGTGCAACCATCTTGTCTGTGGACGCCAGTGGTGCCTACGACCACGTGTCCCGGCAGGCCATGCTGCAGGGCCTCCTCGCGCGGCCTGAGCTCCACCCGCTTCTCCCCTACGCCCGCCAATTCTATGGCTCTGCCAGCTCCTACACGTGGGTTGATGGGCAGGGGACCTCCCACGCCGTCGCGCAGGGCGAGGGTGGCGAACAGGGAGACCCGCTGATGCCAGCGCTGCACTCGCTGGCGCAGCACCCGGCGCTCCAGGAGGTGCAGGAACAGCTGCGGGATGGCGAGGCGATCTTCGCGTATCTCGACGACACGTATATTATCGCCCTGCCGGAGCGGATACGCGAACTCTACGAGGCGTACAGACGTGCGTTGTGGGCGCATTCACGTGTCGAACTCAACAGTCGCAAGACACGTGTGTGGAACGCGGCAGGCGAGGAACCGCCTGGGCTGTCAGCGTTGCAGGGGGAAGCTGACACCGCAATCTGGGCGGGGGACTGGACGCTCCCGCCGCAGCAGCAAGGGCTCACGGTCCTTGGCACCCCCTTGGGCAGCGACGAATACGTGCGTCTGCGGCTCGCGCAAAAGCGCGAGGAGCACGATCGCCTGCTCCAACGAGTCCCGCTCGTGAAGGACTTGCAGGCTGCCTGGTTGCTGCTGCACTACTGCGCCGCCCCGCGGGCCAACTACCTTCTTCGCGCTCTGCCGCCCGCCGCGACGGCCGAGTATGCTGCCTCTCACGACTCCGCTGTGACTCGCTGCCTCGCCACGCTCCTGGGCCATGCGGACGCACCGCTGCCCCACCAGTCGGAGCGAGCGGCGCACTTGCCACTACGCTTTGGCGGCATGGGCCTGCGAGAGGCCACGGCGGACCACCATGCTGCGTACTGGGCCTCCTGGATGGACAGCCTCCCCGTCATCCAGGCGCGCTTGCCCTCGGCAGCTAACCGTTTGCTGCTTTCCCTCCGCTTGCCCTCCATACTCGCCGCCACACAAGCCGCAACATACCTTGCTGGACAGGGCTACGCAGTGCCGGCGTGGGATGACGCGCACTCTGCCCCGCCTGGTCCGTCCCCGCAACGACGAGCCGGCCGGGACCCTCCGGGGCTGGCAGCGTGGGGCCGCCCATTTTTGCGATGAGCGCGCGCTTGAGACGCACCTTGCTGATCTTTCACCTGCGTCCCGAGCGCTGCTGCTGTCACAAGCTGGACCGCACGCTGCGAGAGTCTTCACAGTTTTGCCCACGTCGGACGTCGTGGCCGTGCCTGACCCGCACTTCCGCGTCCTGCTCTTGCGGCGACTCCGCCTGCCCCTTCCCCTCGGTCCACGCGCCTGCTCCTGCCGGGGCTTCCTTGACGAGTATGGAGATCACCGCGCCGCCTGCTCCAACTCTGGCGTCCTTGCATCCCGCGCACTGCCCCTTGAACGCGCTGTAGCCCGGGTTTGCCAGGAGGCCGGCGTGCGTGTCGGGCGCAACGTCGCCTTGTCGGCCATGAACCTCGACGTGCCTGTCCACGACGCACGGCGCATCGAAGTCGTGTGCAACGGCCTGAACTTGTGGCACGGCGCGCAGCTCGCAGTCGATGCGACCCTCGTCAGCCCTGTGACGCGCGAGGGGCTGCCGCAAGCCGGGGCTGCCACCCACCCTGGCAGTGCCTTGCGCAACGCTGCGCGCCGCAAGCGGCGGCAAACTTATCCCGAACTTGTCGTCGTTTTCGGGCTTGAAGTCGGGGGGCGCTGGGACTCTGAAGCTGCCACCTTCGTGCGCCTCCTTGCTCGTGCGTGGGCGGCCAGCACCCCCTCCGCGTTGAGGGCTTCTGCCCAGGCTGCTTGGGTCCTCCGGTGGAGTGGCATCATTTCCGTCGCTGCGCAGAGCGCGCTTGCGGCTACCTTCCTCGAGCTCCCCGTCCCGTCTGAGCCCTGTGCTGCTGGCACACCCCCAGCCTTGCACGAGGTTCTGGCTGACGCGCGCTGGAGCGAGAGCGAGGTCCCGGCACCAAGCCGTCTGCCCAGCCGGGCCTAGGTCCCTTCCCCGGGCCCTCGAAGGGGACCCGAGGACTCGACCGTCCCGACCCTGACTGCGGCGGACGCAAAAAGGCGCGGGAAAAAAAAAAAAAAAACAAACCCAGGTGGACGACGACGACGACCATCGGGCCCCCATTGCGAGTGGTGTGGGCAGAGCCACGGTATGAGCCACCCGCAAGGGTGTGCTGTTTGGGCAAAGCGTGGATCGCAAGGAGATGTAACAGGAAGTCGGTGCTCGCCATGCAGCGGATGACAATGTTGAAGAAGACTGCCAATGGACCAGCGCTGGTACAATGGGCAGCTCCACCAGCTTTGCCCGCTCAGGCTGAGCGACCTCGCGAATCACAAGGGCCCATCGAAGTCCCACCATGGCAGCCTCAAGCTGATGTCCAAGCTTCTCCGAGGACACGCAAACGAGTGGTACGGCCTTACCTTCGACGCTGCGCTGTATGTCGATCTTGACTTGTTGGCCAAGTTCAACGAGATCACGAAGTCGAAGTGGGGCGTACGCCAGGCGCTACGAATGACCGCTCAGGACAAAAAGGGCCGGTTCGAGATGTTCGCCTCGGCTTCCTGCCGAGAAGCGTCTGGAACAAGCAAACCCGGATCGGGCCTCCTTTCCCTGCGAAATTTTCTGACGCCACCCCCCTCCCCCCCCGCCCTGTGGGATCCCCCAATCGCTTGAAGGAGCTGCAAACCGATGCCGTTGAGGGTCCCGCCTGTACAGGGGGAGTGCCTCAAAACCCCCCGTCCCCCCGCCCCTCCCCCCCACCCCCCCCCCCCCCCCCCCCCCGCGCCACCCCCCCCGCCACCCCCCCCCACACCCCCACCCTCACCCCTCTGCCCTTCCTCCCCTTTTTTTGCGAAACCCTCTTTCCTCCTTTCCTGTCCTGGGCCGGCCCGGCTGCCGAGGCGGCGCGCGCAAGCGTTTACAATTAAGGATCGATGTGCCGATCAAAGAGAGCTTGAACATCCCACCGTTTCCGGTCATGATCCGAATCAGCGGAGGCCACTCCAAAAAGGTATTGAAGCCCAGCTCGGATCAATACTTGGCACAGAGGTGGTACTTTGTGGACGACCTCGAGAACGTGCCGCAGATCCTCTATCATCGCACCAAGAAGCATAAATGTGGAGAAGATCTTGAAGCAAGGCTTCAGGCCGGCCGGCGGCCGTTCAGGGGGCGAGCCCACTCCTACTTTTCCCCAACGCAGCTGAGTGACGAGCACTACACCGGCGCCTTGAGATCTGAGCCCCCGATCCAATTTGCAGTCGATTGCCATGCTGCAGTGCGAGAAGGGGTATTCTTCTTTGAGACCAGCAGCCGAGGCACGCTCACGAGGCAGATTGTTCCGGCGTCATGCATCATTTCGTGCACCGACACCAAGACGGGCGAGATCATTTTCGCCCGGGTCGAGAACGTGGATGCAACATCGACGGAGTGTGCCGAGCAGTTCCTCGCTGCGCCCTCTCCGAGGGCTGTTTCTCAGTTCCTGGCAAAGGAAGAGGAGTCGAGGGCATCGTCAAGCACCCCCAAAGTTTCGGTTGGCCGCGTTGTGGAAGCCAAGAGGGCCAAGGTGGAGAGCGTCAAGATGGAAAGTGGCTACCCCGGTGCCGAGGATACCGAGATGGTAGACTTGGTAGTTGAGGTAGACACCAGCGAGCCCGAAGAGGAGAGCATGACCGCTCCCCCAGGTTCCACGTGGATCGCAAGGCAATGGAGAACCTCAGCATCCGTCGACCGACACTGGCGGCATTGTCCCTTCCCGCGGATAAATCTTTGACAGAGATCCGGAAGGTGGCGGAGGAACACTCCAAGACGCGAGGTTCCTGATCCTTTGAAGCCGCCGTCATTCGGGACGCGAAGGGTCGACCAGTTCAATAGGGCCAGGAAGCTCAATGTACGGCGCCGTCGCCGAAGGTTCGACAAGAATGCCCGCTTCCAGTGGAGAATGGCCCAAGCTGGAAAAGCCCTCGACGACATGCTTCGCATCGACTGCCGGGCCAAAGCGTTCCTCCCTGATCCAGGACGCACAGAAGAGCAGCGCTTGCTCAAGGCCGGGAGCAACTACCTTAGAGGTAATAAGCCCGGCGGCGTCCCTGGTAAGCTCGTTTATCACGTTGACTTGTCCGTCGAGGAGCTGAGGGAAGACAGGCTGGTCGACTGCGCGCCACTGGCTTGTGCTACATGGGTCATGGGCTACCTGAGGTACGCGGAGATCGCCCTCCACCAGAAGTTCGCAAGAACTATCTACACTTTTGGTGGCCAAGCCGAGCTGCAAGGACGCACGAAGGATGAGATCGTGGCGGAGCTCCAGGAGCTGGTCCATGCCAACATATGCCAACCACGCAGTTGCCCGTCGGCAATCTGATCGCACCCAGTGGTATGCCGACAAAAATCGGGCCCTCGCCAAGAGCCATGCGGCGGCAGCGAAGCGAGCGCCGACTCCTCCATGGAGATCGGAGCAAGGCCAGGACGACTGGGGCAGCAGCTGGTGGTGGTCTGAAGGGTGGAGTAATTCATCCTGGAGCCGTGGCTGGCAGTGGCAAAGCCGCTAAAGCCAGTAGGTATCGTTGTGCGCTCTTTCTTTTGAGCAGGTTTCCTGTAGCCGCGAGCTGGCTCATTGTGGACAACACAAGCCACCCGCGAGGGTGTGCCGAAATCTCTGTCCACCTTAGTGCTCGGCTGCACACGGTGAGGGGGGTGTAGATTTGCACCTGCATTTTGGCATTGTTCTGAGTGCACATAGTACCTGCTACGATTGGCTCAAGTTCGCGATAAGAAGGAGCGATACTTAACGGTGTAACTTCCCGTCTGTGTGCTGACTTGATAACTTTACTCGCTGAGGAGCGACGCGTCTGCCACCCTGTCCTTTGTGGCCGCAGGAGCGCCCGCGAGTTTTCTCTCACTGCCCCTTGCTGATGATGGGGGACCTCCTTGGCGCTGGCTCTGAAGAAGCCCGTCCCGCATTCCCGAGCCGCTTGCCTCTCCGCGCTTGAAGGGCCCTGGGCCTGCGTTCTCCCCACCCCTCCCGCGGGACCGCGGACCATCGTGCAGCAGGAAAAGGAGCGAGAAAAGATCAGACCGTGGGATGGGCAGTATTAGCTTCCGGAAAAACGTAGCCATGTTTGTTTTTTGTCCTGCTGCTGCGTTGCCTATAACAGCCCTCATGTCTGTTGCTTGTGGTGGTGACATTTGGCAGCGGCATGGTTGCCACAGGACCCACGGACTGCATGTTGGGCAAGTGCTTGTGCAAAGATGGTTATTGTGCTCGCACGGGCCTTAGTTCAAAGTGGTTGCTGCCTTCCGGCAGCACAACAACGTCTGTTGATGAAAGGGCACGACTCAGATGGTGTCTTGCTCCATTTCCTGTCTAAGATGGCGATATGTGCAAGCCGCAGGTGGGTCTGATATGGTCGGATGTTCTTCGTGACATTGCGTTATTGCATGTGCACACCCCATGGAGGTTTGTTTCGCAGGCGCCGCTCCGGCCTCAGCATTGTGTTGTGGGGCGTCGGTGTGGCGACGGCTCACAGGCCAATCAACTAGGCCTGTGTTTCCACAATGGGCTTGATCTGATTTGGTTGCATTTCGGCTGAGGCATAGACTCAATAGAGGTTCGTTCCGCGAGTATCAACCCGTGCTGGTGCTCGTAGCATGGCATTGCGGTGTCCTGGCGTCAGTGCTGCTGTAGACCTGCCACCCATCAGTGGTGCCAAGATCGGTGTTTCGGCTCTGCAAGACCGTTCGTTTGCATCATGGGGGCAACAGCACTCAGCAAACAACTTCATGTTCGCTGCCGCCGGGGAATGCTTGCCTGGGGGAGCTGTGGAACCTCGTGTTCACAGGCGGCACTTGGCTACTTGTTTTGGAGTTGGAGAGGCAACAGCAAGCTTGCGAAGTGCTTCAGACTTCCTGTTTAATATTGATAGTGGAAAGGCGTGGGATCAGTTCCAGGAATTGTTCAAAACGCCGGCGGTCTTGGCCAAGTATGACAAAGACTTTGAGTACTGGGTTGCTGAAGCGACAGATGCCAACAACGATTTGGTACGGGCAAAGGATTTGCTGCAACAGGCGCTCCAGGATCAAGCCCCACAGCTTGAAGATGAGCAGACAGTGATAGATCAGGATTGATGCAGTTCAACCTGCACATTGACCCTCCGTTGTCACGACATCTCGCCACGCTTGGCATGTCGATGTGCCATGATGTGTGGAGCTTATGTTTCACCTATGCTTTCTGGCACATCTGGTTGTGTTGGGAAAACGGTTTGCCATTGAGCATACACGTTTTGTGTACCAGCACATTGGAGGTGAGGTAACCTCTAGATTGTGACAAGCATTGTGCGTGTCGCTCCGCATGAGGAACCGCCGCGATTCAGACCGGGTCGATGGCTTGCGTTCTTCAGTGGGATGAGCGACCTGGTCCGGATCCCAGCAACATGTTCTAGTGAGCTTCTTTAAACGCCAGCGGCTTGGGAGCAATGTTGAGACCACAGTGCCAAGGAACGGTTTCCGGAATATGATGAGCTGGCGGCTCATATATTCCGCGTTTTTGTGTCAAAGTGAATGGCTTCAAGAGATGCGTCCCACAACACCTGCTTGTACGCCGCACACGGTATTCAGGTTGCAGAGGGACTACATCCACCTCATCAAGAGGCTTGTTGCGTTTTGCTGTGGCAATGCACTGCGCTGGCATCTTTGGAGCTCCGCGGATCAAAAAATCAGGATTGCTCCCGTGCCCGTGCTTTTCCTACTGTTGGGCATCGTTGTGTCCATCACGACGTGTGCCCGGGACTTTTCTGAGCGTCGTTGCCTTTTACAAAAGAGCCGATGCGCGGCATCCAAGGCTTGTTTATTTTGTGGAGGTAGTGGTCGAAACCTGAGCAAAAACATGACAGGCGTGCAGGTGCCCATGACAGGGATTGTTGGTCGATGGCCGAGGCTACCACTACAGCATGGACTTCGCAGACATGAATCATGACAGTCCCTCATTTGCCTCATTTCCTGGAGTGTGAGAGGGGGGTTCGGGTTTTAGGGACGCAGCTGATGCAGTGGTGCTGCGCGTACAATCACCTGGGTCGAATTTGGACAGGATGACGTCAAAGGGTTTGTCTCAGGCTGGCTGGCAGATTCACCTAGTCTTGTGCTTGGTGACCACGAAATGTCACGAGGCAAAACTGGTCACACCGTAGTCGGAGATGAGGAGTTTGCCAAACGTGCATGGAAGCAAAGACCATCGTCGTCGCCTGATAGTCTGGAATGATGCGGCCGAGTGGTATGACGGCACATATCATCACATATGTTACACTACCCAAGCTTGTCCAGGTGTTTGCCCATGTTTTGCGTTGCGCTGCTGATTATACTGTTGTGCCTGCCTGGACCTCTGTGGAGTGGTGGAGCCTTCTTGCCCCTCACAGGAGGGTTACAGTGCTGTTAAGGATGCAAGTGTGCTAGTTCTGGCTGATGTGCATGCGTGACCATGACCTCATATGACCCAGATTTGGTGGGATCACCCGGATCGTCAACAGTGCTTGGACGGTGGCGTGCTGAGTCAATCTTGTGCATCGTGTAGCTGGCGGTGTTGTGACTGGCTGGCTTAGGAATACATAATCCTCTCATCTCTGGACAGAGCGCAGGAAGTGGAGTTCACTTTGTAGTCGGTCTATGACCTTTGTTTTGAATGGATCATGCAATGCAGGACAACGCAATCGAGATCGCCAATGCAAGTATGACAATCAATGACACAGTAGCAGCCTCAGGCTCAAGCCTGTGTCGACCTACATTTGTTGAGCTCACATGAGGTCACACACTTGCACGATAGCTTATTGGAGGCCTTCTGCATTTTGTGATTTCGCTTTGAACTGGTGAGCTTCAATGCGGCTTGAGCATGGGGCATACAGATTCCGATGACTTGCAAGACGGACAGCAAGCGTGCTGCTCAGTTCTTGTTGCGGGAGCGCATTAAGCCGAAGCTTGTGCTTAGAGATTCTTTTTCGAATTCAGAATTTCTCTAGTTTCGGGTCTGCAGTCGGCGCGCTGCATTGCGACAACGCATAGGTTTCGAAATTCCTTCTTTTTTGGCTGCTGCAGCCAAGGGCCGCCAAACAAGTCCTCTATACTTTCGTGCACAAAGCGCTTGGCCGATGCCTTGGATGGAAGATCCCACTTGCAGTCTTGCTCTATTATGGCAACAGCAGAGTTTCAAACCTTTTCCTTGTTCAAGGTGCTATTGAACAATATGTCGAGCAAGTGTACTTCATAGTCGGGACAGTGCCAGCCTCATGCTCCACATTGCCGTTGTTGTCGTTGGACCAAGCTGAAGACATCGCTAGCTGTCATCATCGCTGGTGATTCTGCCAAGCCTGCATGGTCGCAGATTCAACCCATTCCTGAGCAAATCGGGAAGTTCCAGGACTTAACGCACCGTTCGCAAGCCCAGTATGTGCGAACAGCACTGTGTTGCGCTGCGTTCAAATGTGTTGCTGTCTCCTTAGTCGTTTGCAGCATCCCGTTTACAACTGAGGCCTGAAACCCTGGTTTACAAAACTCCCACTCGCTCCGCTCTGGCTTGTGCCGGATCCCTGGCTGAGAACGCAGTCTTACAAGCAACCCGGCTGTACTTGCTCTAAGGGCGCTGATTTGTTCCCACCTTGGTGTAGATCATGTGAGTGTTGGCTTCTGTTCTGTGGCTAGCAGTCATTAACTCTGCAAGAAGGCCTTGGTATCGTCATCGAAGCGACGTGTACCACTTGTTGTGCTGGGCTCAGCATCGTGATGACTTATGCAGTTCCCTAGGGCACGGCACTGAACGGCACCGACATGAGCAAATGGACTGCTGAGGCAGAAGTAGCTCCATGGCCAAGTGCGTGGATTTGGGCTCGAAGCTTGGAGTGCTGGTAGTGTGCTGGTAGCATGGTGCTTTCCGCTCAGCAGTTCTTTGTTGTTTTGCAGGCAGAAGGGGGTACAATCAATGTATCAACATGCAGGACCCACAAGGAATTCAGTCTGTTGTTGGTTGCAGTCACAAGGTCTGAAGTTATCGGCCCTGTTGTTTGGGCTCATCGTGTTCGCCTCATGAACACGGTAGCATGGGAGCATGAACGGCGGACAGGCGAGGCTTGCGCGCGACTTGCTGCTCAGGTGATGGTCGTGGCAGTGTTGGTTTTCGTGGAGACAAGCATTCTCATAGTACTTAGCCAGGGCCACATGGCAGTCGGTTCGCGGGGTACGTGGTTGCTTTTTCGACTTCGCATGAACTGATCCCTTCCCAGGCAAATTCTGCGAGGATGTGGACCACAATGTCTTGGCTTATGTCAATGCTACAACGTCTGGTACCTGGTAAGCACTTGTTTTGGTCTTTGGCTTGAACCGTGCTACTCGGCATCCAAATATTAGGACCAACATCTCTTACATCATTCCAGAAATTGCCAACTACTACATCCGTGTGGCGCTCGAGCTGCTGGCAACTGCTAGTTAATGAGATGTTTCAAAGCAATGGCAACTTCTAGAGCCAACTCATAAGAACTATGCCTTCAGGTGGTGGCTCTGCGAACCCCATCGATGAGTCGATCGCCCAGCCGCCTTCAGCGTGTCTGCATCGTTGCAGCCAAGAGCACAACGGTTTTCGTGCAACTAGGTATGACACCCTGGCGATGAAGTACATTAACCAGATTCAGGACTACTACAATCAGGCATCATGTGGACAAGACGTCCTCAAGCACGGACAAGCCTAAGCCACACTAAGCGAACATTGAGCTCCAAGTTTGCTGTTTCTTGTGTGCATCTTGTGCAGTCCATCCTGCAGGCATCCATCGGTGTTGCGGCCTTGGGCATGGCTTGCGGCTCGCCACTGCAATGGAAGAGAGTGCCACAGAGTACCCTAAGCTAAGCCCCAAACTGTGAGCCGCTGGAAGCCACACCCAGGCCCGGCTTTCTTCGCCTTGGACGTGAATCAAATTGCAAAAGATGCTCGACACATCTTGGAGAGGCCGTCCCGAAACCGGTATTGCATCACTTGGCGGCTCCATCGCTCACTGCTAAGCTTCGTAGTGCCCCACAAATCAAGTTATGGGCTATCAGACAGTCCCCATGACGGAGTGTCACGAGGGGTTCCGGCAGCAAAGCCCACACAGCCAGTCATGCTCAAGGCATTGAGGTGAGGAGATCCGAAGACCGAAGTCTCAACTTGTTCGCAGGATTTAGGACCAGCCTCTTGGGCCAGTCCATCACAAGATCACAAGGGCCTTGGAAACGGTTGTTTGAGAGAATCAGGAGTGGGGGGGCTGAGCATGGAGGGCCTTCAAAGCTTGCAGGGCCAGGGGGCTGCTGAAGGGTGAGAACATCTACCCCTACTACAGGAAGGCGCTGCGAAACCTGAGCTATCATGTGCTTCCGTGGCCCTCAAGTTCTTTTCAGCCCTGCCGAAGTTCCAGCGTAGAGAGCATGCCAGGTCATTCGCACGGGAATTTGTGGCGTTGTCATCAGTGGTGTGGGCGCCCCGGTTCGACAAAATCACCATCCGATCTTCCGTACGTCTTCGCTGCTTCCTCGGTTTGACATGGAAGGGTGGCTAGTAACTAGTACGACAAGCTGTGTAGACAGGAGTGCCAAACATCAGGAGCTTTGAAAGGATGAAGCACGCAATGCTCCGAAGCGCTGCCAAGAGAGCGTTCCGTGGCATTGAATTCTACGAGTGAGTGGTCGCACGAGGTGGGGTGGATGTGGCTCCTGCAAGTACTTGTCGGACAGACTGGGCATAGCAAAGCTGTGACGCTGCACAAGTACCTTTCCCTGATTTCTTGGTGGCAGGACTGTTACTGCGGGTTCCTTATGGCTCGTTACGCGTTATGTGCTGTGATTGTTACCGTGTTCTCGGCAGCACTCTTGCTTCTGAGAAGGGGGGGATTTGTTCGATGCGAGCTGGCATTGATGTCGGACCGAGGTTTCCATTGTGTGCATGGGGCTCGGCTAGCCAGATGCAGTGTGCATGTGTCAGGTCTTTGAACCCAACCCCCCTGTGCCTGATGCACCATGTCGCCAGGCCATATTTACCCACAAATTTCTCGTGGATTGGGCAGCCTGGCAGAAGGTCAAAGAGGCTGCCGGCATTGGTATGTCGCACGAACATGGGCTGTCACATGCTGTCACCCTTCCATGCGACATGGAGGCCCGACGTGCCAAGAAAATGAGCGGTCAATATGTTCAGAGCGGTCACCCAGCACGGCTCGAAAGTCGCTGCAACATAGCGGGAAGCGAGAAACGGCTGCACGTGTTGGCACCCGTGTGACACATCCAGGTCGGATGACAGCAGTGACTCCGATGGTGCCAGCATAGTGAGTGAGACGACATCCGTGTCAGAAAGGAGCCCCATGATGGGAAAAGAGTTCTTACCAGCAGGGCCCTAATCGGCGCACTGCTGGCACAGAGCTTGTGAGGGCCCGCCGCGGACAAGACGTCTGTTGCGGGCGGTAAACCCGCAATCTTCACATACTAGTAAACAGCATTATCAGTTTCAGGGCCACTCCTCAAGACATGGTTGCCTTGCAGTTAATGAACTAGCTGTTTCAGCGTTGCTTGTTTCGGGCAGTGAGAAGATGGCGAAGCTTGGTTGCATGCGCTTGCCATCTTCTCTTCTTGTAAGCGTGGCACTCTTTCTTCGACCTGGATGCTTGGTGTTTCTACATCAGAGGTGAGGTAGGTGGGAAGGCGCCCGTCAACATGGGTGCTTTGCTTTCCCCTTTTTTCCACGGATGCTTTGGAACCTGGCCCCAAGCTGAGTCCCAGCTTGCCACTCTCTCTTCCTCTGTGTTGACTTCAAATCAGGTGCAGGTGACAGACTCACCTGCGCGGGGATCAAAGGCCCGGATGGTTTTTTTTTGCATGTGAAGACTTCCAGGGCTTCGAGGGTGCGGATCATGCAGCAAGCCAAGGTCATCCGATTATGGGTCTCTTTTGTTGCCGGTGCAGACGATCCAAGCGGTCAAGTCCTGAGCTGCACGCAGATCGCGCAACTCAACAAGCTATGTCTCCCATGATCGCCATGTCGATGATGGTAAGGTTCGTAGCTTCACCAGTGCCCGGCGAGGCAGTGACTTGTAAACGGAGCTTGCGGCACTGACAGCTTGATCTTGACCATATCCGGCTTCAGGACGTCATCATCCGGATGTGTCATCTGCCAAAACTTAGGTTCATGTTTGCGTCGTGTCATGCGCGCATGAGAGCTTCGATCTGAGGTGACAGCCCAAGAAACGGAGCTTGCCTGCTACTGAGTCACCACAAAAATTGCTTGTGTGGCAGGGAGGGCAAGATGGCAAGATGACCATCACATCGCCAAGGCGTGTCGTCTGCATCCACAGCGCCAACCGACAAGGCCGCGCTGCGTTGGCGCCTTTGCAAGATCTGGTAGACGGTTGATGCGATTCTCGCAGGACAGCAGTACCGGGCCAACACCTTGGACTTTGGCACCGCAGTCTTTCCGTCATTGCATGAAGCATCATGGAACAGCACTGGAAGGTCTGACTCACCCGGACAGGACCATCAGGAAGACTTCCAACTCTTGTGTGATGCTTGGTGCAGGAGATGCATGATGTGGCCTTCTAGCAGCACCTCCAGAGCATCACATTCACACGTTTCTGCTCAAAAGCCATTCAGGCTTCAGCTGCCAATTAGGTGCTGTAGTTGGGCTCGGGTGCCAGTACGATGCCCTCAAGAACCATGCGCGTGTCAGCTGGTTTATTCAGCTCAGTCTTGGCGCTGGGACTGGGAGCTTCAATGCTTCCGAGCAGTTTTGTTGGGCCAATCCGCCCACCTGCAGGCACGAACCTGGGAACTCAAAGAGCTCCTGGGCAAAGATTTGCAGACTCAGCGGGTCCAGCGGGACCAGTGTTGGGGCTTGCCATGGCCCTTGTCATTGCTGGCATCTCTACGACGCGATCACAGCCTCAGCGGCATCGAATCGTGCAACTGCGGGCAGAACCGGAAGCTAAAGAGGAGGTGGCCGATGCGCCAGCTGATGCAGCTGACGCCGAAGCCCAGGACCACTACTCCTCAACCCGAATCATCGGACGCAGACGGTCAAACTTAAGATGTTTTGTTCATCAGGCTGGCTCTTTTCTGCAGGAAGAGTCGCCAGATGCGGCCGGTGACGAAGAAGAAGCAGCAGAAGACGACGAAGAGGAAGCAGCTGCAGAAGAGTGCCTGGACTGCGACGACTTGGAGGGTTTTTTTTCTGCTCGCGTTCTCAAGGAGGGCTTGTTCCTTGTTCGTGATGCTCATGCTTGTCTTGCACTTCACTTGCAAGGAAGAAGCCCGCGAAATGGAAATGTCTTGATTGTGGCAGCATGTCCAAGCCCCAGATTGCAGCCTTGATCTCTTTAACCACTCCCCCAACCCCACATGCACAGATCGCTTGCAAGACCCCAACAAGCCTCGGCCATCTCAGCCCCTTCGGAGGAATTTCGCAGCCAGCACAGAGTGTGAGAAGTGCGGCGCTGCCAAGCCCTCGCCTGAAGAAGCCCAGATGGTTCAAGAGAGGGACCAGGCGCGCAGACCTCTTCATGTGTTTGGACCGCCTTTCTCACGGTGCAAGCTAGTGCAAGCATCCCAGGCAAAGGACGATGTTGCAAAGGTCATGGACGGCTTTCTCAGAATGCAGGCAAGCGATGAGCAAGGATATTGCTCGAAAGTGGTGAGTACTCCAGCAGCCGTCCCAGGCAGACTTGCAGAACTACCGCAGAAGCCATGATGAGGCACACATGCTGTCAAGTGCAAACAGCATCCTGCACGAATGTTGGCCAAGTGTGCACCTTTTTGAAGCAATTGTCCAGGCAATGGCTCGCGCAAGAGATCTTGGCAAAGTGGACTGCAGCTCTTTTGCTGTTGTTTCTCTTGTCTTGTGCTTATGATACATGACCTCGTGAACTGAAGTAGATGGATGGCAGCAGGATGCTCTGAAGAAACTCCTGCCAATTAACGATGATATTGAAGCTGCTGTATCTGATCCTGGAGGCATCTGCTTGTCAGATTGGGTCACGCCACGCACGGTCTAACCGTCGTAAGTCTTGACTGACGTTCGAAGAAGTTGGGCCCTCAAGTCAAACGGATCTACCGGCTCGTTCAGACACAAGGCATTGCTTTCCTTACAAGAGTTTCGCACACTAGCGCAATTCAGCTTCTGAGCCAACACTAGCTGCACACCCTCTCGATTCTTTTTACCGTGGCAAGGTGTTCCTCAAAGCCTGTCACCCATGCATTTCTGGGACGGTCCTTCGTGGCCCCCTATTCGCCGCACAAGCACTGCTGTAACTGTCCTCATCACCTCAACAACCCCGATGCATTCGACTGTTTGGAAATCATGTCCACAAAGCGATTAATATCGGGGTGTTGTCGAATCGTCGCAGACCCCATGTGGGCTGGCGAGTTGTGCGCATGGCCTCTTTTTTTACTTCAACCGTTTCGGCAGGCATGGATGACAAGGACAAGGCGCAGACAAGAAGTTGAAGCTGAGCCGACCACATTTTAAAGATTTGGCTGACTGCTTTTCTTCCTTCTTGGGCATGTCACAGGCAATATTTGATTCCTACTCCCTCCTCTTTCGGAAAGTTGGTGACGTTTGGACGAAGTTTGGAGTGAATACGAGCCTTCTTGGCATCAAGAGCGATGATCGGTTGTTATGTGCTGACGAGAATGTTCCGTACATTTGTGGATTTGTCTGAGGCTGACAGCTGCGGCAGGTGACAAGTATGATGAGAAATCTCATGAAGTCGTAGTGGGCATAGCGTTTCGCAAGGACGATGAGGTATGTGTCCGCTTTCGGAGAGTCAGCGAGTCAAACGTTGCTGCCCTTCCATTTTTGAGGTGGAGGAGCGGGAACCTACGGGTGATCAAGCGCCAGGCGCCATTATCGAGGTTGTGAAACTCAGCAGCGACATACTGTGCATGGTATGTCACATGACAGCTACACTGATGAACTGTGATGGAAGTAGGGTGGATGCAGTTCAGACCACAAAGTCCTGCTTTGTCCAAGGAAGCCCGGTTTCTCCTGCGACAGCAAAGTTGTGATTCCCCCTCAGGCACTGTTTTGAGAAATGGATACGTGACAGATGTAATTTCATATTCGCCGTCAAGAAGCAGTCACGTGCAGGTAGCTGAGCGCAATTGGCATCACACTTTCAACCAACCACTCAGTTTGGCAGGTAATCATTGCTGCCTCGTCTGCCAATGCTCCTGAAGAGGCAGCATTGAATGCTTTACACCACGTCAAGACGCCTTTTCCTGTTCTAAGTAGAGAAGTTCTGTCCAAGCTTACACGTTGTCAGTCATTGCCAGAGTGCAGGAGGCCGAGCAGGCTGAAGAGACTGAAGAGGCTCCCGAAGAAGCTTGTTCTACCCCATTACGTACGTCATCTCTTTCTAGAGTCCTGTTGATCCCTTTTTCGGCATGGCAAAATGTAGCCAAGGAGGCCGAAGCTGCTGCCTGACGCTGCTGATACCTTGCCTTTCCTTCTCCATATTAAGTTAGTATACAGCGATGCTGTCGCATTGCAAGGATGTGACATGTCTACCCAGAGCATGGTGGAGTTGTGCGCAAATCGTGTGCAGTTGAAGAATTCCTCCACATCATTTCAGCAGATGTGGCTGCAGGCTGCAACGCTCCCCATGTAATGGTCACTAGTGTGTACAAGCGAGTACTGTAGCCACTGTTTGCAAGCTACGGAGGCTATTCTACCAACGGTCGTCTCCTCCCATGCTTATTTGCACCACTAAGCTGTCGGGTGGCATCGTGTGCAGTCATCTAATGGTCTCCAGTCTTCGGCCTGCGGCTGCTTCTGGGTACTGCAGGAAGCCATGTGACAACAAACTTTCCTGGTTTTACGACATGCGAACCGCGAGGCTAAAAGCAGCCAAACAAGATGACCTCGCATGTGATGCATATCTTCATGCGTAGGAGGAGAGTGCACGAGCTTCAGCTGTCAAGATGGGCGGGCCGATCTTACTCCAAAGTTGGTGTGCTGTTTCGGCCCATCGTGTTCGCTGCTAGCCGCCCTTGCATGCCGCGTCACGCAGCGTGCTCCTCACAGGGTGGCAGAGGGTTTCGTGATTGAGGGTGACGGTCCGAGTTCGAGGCCCAAGAAGTTTGCGTACGAACGCCTGACTACCTTTGGCTGAGGCCGCATGCGCCGTTCTACTTAGCAATGCTGATAAGGCTGGCGTGTTTATGATGAGTGTGAAGCCATGGTCTTTGTCGTCTAGTTTATCCGCAAGTGGGGTCAATTGCTGGATTGTGAGGCTGTGTGTGTGGGCAGCTGTTCTGAGCACTTCCCGATGCACAAATGAGCCTCAGCTTCGCAGTGAGCCTGTGTCAGAGTTGTGTGGCATGGTTTTTTTGTCATGGCGCAAGCCCGCCGGTGCTCAGCATGAAAGCTGCTTCACGTGTCCGAGGTGTCCGTGAGCCTCACCTCCCCGGTGACGTCCGTGAACGTCAGCAGTGAGGTACTGTCCAAAGCGGGGATTGCGGCAGCTGCGGCTTCGGCAGCAGGAGCTACCGAGGAGGAGATCGTCCAAAGCGCTGCCATGACGGCAGGAACAGCAGCAGCAGAGGATGCTCGAACTGCGGGAAAGCCGGAGGTGACAGTGGAAGCAGAAGCTGCAAAGGCCGCCGAATCTGCGGCCGCAAGGGCAGGAGCGAGCACAAACGAGGCGGCAGAGGCAGGTGGGGAGGCAGCCGTGCTGGTGGCTGGACAGGCCTGGCACATGTGTGCAAGATTTCAGATTAGATTTCGCAGCTTGCAGAAGTGCAACAAGGCAACTGTCCTGACGCCTTCGTTAGCCGAAAATGCTTGGGCCATTGTAAATGGCACTCGGTGCCTTAACTGGTGGGGCATCTTGGCTGATAGGCCTGTTCTGGTGGCGGTGTGCTTGAGGGTATCAACTATGTCAACCATTCTGTGAAGATGAGGTGATGGTTGCGCTGCAATCACTGAACGCGAATCATGCTTGCAGTCTCGAGATGGAAGCGATGTTGCCGAGCAGCCTGGCACAAACCATATCTTTGGTCATGCAGCTTCGGCCGCAGTGGTATCATCTCTCTCGAGCCGACTCTGCTGAATGCCCAGGAGCAAGGGAGTCAAGGTATTCGGGCAGCCGTGTGTTTGGTGTGGCGGTGAGAGGTGTGGTGTCGGAAGCTCAGCTTTGCAAGCAGCACGTTAGCACCAGCAGGCTATGGGCTATGTTTGGCGACATTGCAAAGTCAGCTTTTCAGAGTCAACTTGCAGGCCACCAACACGCTCTGTGTGCCGTATGCTGCCCAGAACACCTTTCCTTCTGGCGCGGAGGTGGCATCCTGCGCAGGCAAGGCACGAACAGACCCCACGAGGGTCGAGTGATGGAACTGGTTCTTTTGAAACATGTTGAAGCGCATCTGCGATGTTGTAGCCCGAGGCCTTCCTGGGTTCGATGGCACATGTTCTGGTTAAGAGTGAAGAGCCGTCTGCATTCCAGCATGTCGGTCGGCAGCCCGTACGTGTTGCCTCATGACTGGCTGCAGGCAAAACCGGAGCGAGCATCCAGCCTGAATGGCTCCGTGCGAATATGTGCCTCCCATTTCCTCCCTGCGCTCTCTGAAATTCCTTTTTTGCGGGTAAGGCAAGACGTCTGCAGCCGCCCAGTGGATGGACATTCCGGATCCTGGGCTGAGAATAAGCTTTGCAACCAAGGTGTACTCGTATCTCATTGCCAGTGCGCTTCTGGAGAATGTGCAGGCTGAGCTGAAAGCCGGAGGTTTCCCACAGAGGGAGCTCTTCTTCGTGCCACATGACAGCATTTGACATTGACCAATGAGTTGACAGCATGCCGTGTAGCCGTGTAGCCGTGTAGTGATTCCGCGCCACTTGTGGATTCGGCCTCACTTGCAACCATGTCTAAAACCCTCGGGAGTGCAATGTGAAAACCAATGGTCCTGCCCTCCTATCTCTGCTTGACACCTCGCTTTGGCTCTCAACTCTGTCGAGAAAGATCATTTTCAAAGACCTGGCGTCTGGAGTGTAGGCTTTCTATTGACGACGGACTTGCATTGCCCGACACTGTTAGCTGTTAATCTGGCCACTCTGCCTGCTGGACCTGACCATTGCTTGCGCCTTCGCCTTGCCTGCCGTGCTCGAGTGGGAACCCTCAAAATTGGAAGCCCAGAGCCCTTGGCCTTGAGCTTGCATGTAAACAAAATCCGGGCCCCGGACCCGAAGCATAAATCCTGAGCCAAGTAAGAGGGCTCCCTAAGCCTCAAGCCCGGGGCCATAAGCCTCAGAGACGCGAAGCCCGAAGCCCCAAAGCCTAAGAAGCTTTGACTCCCGGCCTGTGGCCCACTCCTGAATCTTGATCCTCTAGGAATACGTGTGCTAGTTTTCCTTGCCGGGATCGTTGAGTGTGAGTATCGAACCCCTGAACCGCAGAGCGGTCATGGTCACGAAAGCATGGTACCAGGGAGGTAAGTGAGGCACCCCAGAACTAAGGGCGCACCGGAGGGAGAGACCTGTAGTCATTAATTGCTGCTGTTCTCGCATGGCTGTCGTCCAGGCCGAAGAAAAGTCAGACCGGGAAACAGGATCCGTCAGGCATTGGCTTTGCATGTCTTTCTTGACACGAATTTGTATTGCTGCAGCCATGTGAACAAAGCGTGGGCAGGTCTTGCTTGCCGGGGCTCATCAGATCAGGATGCCAGTTGCCAGCCTACTTTTTGTGATTTCAAGACATCAGCCGAAATGAAGAAGATATCAGATGATAGAGGGCTTCGTTTCGGCCAAGGCAATTTGGACCCGTCGAAGCGCTGCTGAGATGCACATGTGTGTTAAATTGAGTTGGCACCGCCACCTGTGCATGAGCTTTGCTTGCTGTGTTCAGAAAGACAAAGGAAATTATTATGCCACGTGGACAGCCTCCACGCTGAAAGAATGTTTTGACATCTGCAGCTGGAAGCAGGAATGCGGGCACGCAGTAGCGACATGTTCGCCGAGCCTAATATTGCCCAATGCAGGATTGCAGCGGTGTGGAGTTCGCTGAGAACCACTCGTACTGCGAAGTTCGGGTCCGAGCAGTGGAGCCGGCTGGGCGGGGTAATGGCTTTCACGTTTGCAACTCGTACGTGTTGCGTGTCTGAGAAGCTACTAACGAGTCTTGTTCGTCGTAGCAAGTTGAGGTGTGGAATGTTCCCATTCGCTTCACACAGCCAGTTGCCGGTTACCAGTGCTACCTTGCCTATCCACAATCGGGACAGCCGGATGGTATCAGATGGAAAGCTGCAGCCGGGATGTCGGTGTCGAGCGTCCCCGAGCCGACGTCCAACTTGTCCTTGGAGATGATTCTGGGAGGATTGCTCTTGCTAGGCATCCTGGTGGCGGCCATCTGCGCGTGCAGAAGATGGAAGAAGAAGACCCCAGCAAAGAAAGCCAAAGCAGCCAAAGCATCAGCGAAGCGAGGGCTGGACATGGAGAGCGGAGATAAATATAGCGGTGAGGCTGTAGGTTCTGGAGATGAGATGCAGCCTCTAGTGGGCGCAGCATCTGGGCTTTCGTCTCCTACTGGCTTCCACCTCAGTCGTTGCCAAAGCTCGTGCAAGTTCCTGCCAGCTGCAGGGTGCATCAGGTTTTACAGCGACTGTTCGGCACCCTTCCGAGGTAGCTTCGTTTCAGGCTACGGAGGACGCACTGGTGCTTGGAACCAACCTGCGCGACTCGGCCGCTGTTGGCCAGCCGTCTTGGACTGGAGAAGGAAGAGGAACTGGAGGAGGAAGTTGATGGGGGACGATTCTTCGCGACTAAAAACTCAATGACAATTCACTGGCATTTAAGTAACTGAGGGTTGGAGAGCCTTCTGACTCAGACGATCCAGTTCTGATTTAAGTTCCGTGCAGTGCATGCATGCAAAGCACGATGCGCTGCCAGAGGTCCTTCTCCTTTGCAGGGTCGCAAGTTGGGCAGGGTGGCTATGAGGCTTTGAATCAAGGGGTCCAAGCCCCAGCGGACGGAAGTCAAGCCACCTACCTGCAGCAACTGCGGCAGTGGTTGTAGCTTTGCGGCACTTATGAAAGTAGCTGCGGAAGAGTGTCCGTGGAAGCTAGTGTGCTTGCTACCGCCCATCGGCCCGTATGCCTGCGCTTGCACCTAAGCCCGCCACACTTTGGCGTTGAACCAACATTTTGTGCTGCCCCAACTTCGTTCTGTGGCGTGCGCTGCGAACCATAGCTTAGCACTGAGTAAACGCAAGCTGCCTGGTTTGAGGCAAGACTACGCTGCTCAGCCAGCAGTTGCTGCACATGACAAGCGCAATGGCAGCATGAGCGCTTTCTCATATTCACCGATTTGAGAGTGTATCTAAGGAAGCGGCGCGATTTCGAGAGCTGGCTCAGCTTCAGGCGAATGCACAGGCTTGAGTTGGCTTGAGTTGAAAGAGGTTGCTGCTGCCTGTGTGTCCTGGACGCGAAAGATGCAACTGAAGCAGGCTCGCTTTGGCTATGCTGAAGGGGCTGGCTATGGCTACGGTGTGCCTTCGTAATTCGGGTGCGTGACGAAGACTTACTCTTGATAGGTCCATGGCCAACGTGCCAGATGTACTCTACCACCGTTTTCTCAAGATGCTGCTAAAGCGCGGCAGCTTGTTCGTTGTGTGGGCACCCGCCTGCCGTTTCACTTTGACGACCCACAAGCAAGCGAGTTCAAGACATGAGAAGTGTTGCTGCGGCGGTGAGCGCCGTACTTGGGCATTTTGTTTGTCAACCACCTGTGTTGTTCCACAATTTCTGCAGGTGCTTCCTTTCCAAGACATGTTTGAGCTGCTTAAAGATCACAGCTGTGCCTTCAGTCAGGCCTCGGCCGCTGACATGCCAAGAAAGACAGCTGGCGTGGTAAGGAGCTCGAGTGAGCAAGTTATGCAACCGTGTTTTTGATCGAGCTGCTGCCAAGGACGGCTGCCAACTTCTTTGATGCCACATCCGAGCAGGTCCTGAAGCAGAGTACACAGCATCCCGTGGTCTTGGCACGGTTTGGTAGAGTGTGAAGCACCAGGGAGGCCCGATCGCGCTGTGGATTCTTGGGCCATCCTCCGTTGGGAAGTCTACAATAACTGCTCGGCGCTTAGCCATCATGCTACTGGCACATTCTGTGTGGCAGGCTGTTCTATTCCCTGTGTTGAGGTGGACGTTGCCCCATCCTTCGGAATTCCCCGTGCAGGCCAGGACAAGACTTGTGCCTGCCAGGCATATGTTTTGCAGCATGAAGGCGGCACACTCGAGCAAGCTGACCGGAGGCTGAGCTGCCTTCATGTCGTTTAAGCTAAACAAACTGAATTCTTGTGTTCAAGATGGTTCTCATGTCTGGCACTGCAAGAATATGCCAGATGCGATGTTTGACATTTGGGTTGGCCTTCGCACGGGGTCTGGACTATTTTTATGGTATCAGGACTCAAACTTGGGCCCAGAACAAGTGGTTGGATGTTTCAGAAGAACGTGCCCAGAAGTAGTTGTGCCCAAAGTAGTATGGGGGTGGTCGTCGTCGAGGAGTAGTAGTCGTAGTAGTAGTAGTAGTAGTAGTAGTAGTAGTAGTAGTCGTCGTCGTCGTCGTCGTCGTCGTCGTCGTCGTCGCCGCCGCCGCCGCCGCCGCCGCCGCCGCCGTCAGTATCAGTAGTAGTAGTAGTAGTAGTAGTAGTAGTAGTAGTAGTAGTAGTAGTAGTAGTAGTAGTAGTAGTAGTAGTAGTAGTAGTAGTAGTAGTAGTACGCCCCAACCGGGTGGTTTGCCCACACACAGGGTGGTCAAGCATGGGTTTGGACAAGCATGCTTGAGTCAGCTCTTGCCGCAGCATGTCAGCATGAACCATGTGGCACCCAACAGCCCAAAGCCTAAACCTTAAACTCCAGAAGGTCTTGGTCCTATTTAATAGCTCAGGATTTCGCAGACGACTCGTCTTGTGGCCACTACACTACTGACGCAGTCCCGTGCTTGTTGGGTCGCGCGGCCACAGGTCCGCGGTCTGCAGAGACGGACACGGCCCTGGCATACGGGAAGCGGGGCGCAGACGCTGGGCAGCTCGCTGAGGAGGCTTTCTTTCTGCCTCCGAAGCAGGTGGCCAGCGTCTGCGCCCCGCTTCCCGTATACCAGGGCCGTGTCCGCCTCTGCAGACCGCGGACCTGCGGCCGCGCGACCCAACAAGCACGGGACTGCGTCAGTAGCGTAGTGGCCACAAGACGAGTCGTCTGCGAAATCCTGAGCTATGAAATAGGACCAAGAACTTCTGGAGTTTAAGGTTTAGGCTTTGGCTGTTCGTTGCCCACAAGCAGAAGACGCGGGCAAACCGTAAACTGTCTTACGCCTCAACCCTGAACCCACGCCCGAAAGCAGTGTTATTTCCTTGAAGCCCAGGACGACAAAACACCGAAGCCCTCGTGCTGGACTCGTGCCTGAAACACTCCAAAGCCCAAACCGTAAGACGCGCGCGCGGGCAAACCATAGGGTTCTGCGAAGTCCGGAACGCAGGGAAACCCGCAGAGGGTCGTCGTTTATGAAGAAAAGAACGAAAACAAGAACACTGTTGAAAGGCAGGCAAAGGCCAGAAACGCTGCGCCTGCGCATGTTTTATGTACCTTCCAAAAACAAGCGCGGGCAAACCATAGGGTTGCACCGTAGTAGTAGTAGTAGTAGTAGTAGTAGTAGTAGTAGTAGTAGTAGTAGTAGTAGTAGTAGTAGTAGTAGTAGTAGTAGCAGCAGGAGCAGCAGGAGAGTAGTAGTAGTAGTAGTAGTAGTAGTAGTAGTAGTAGTAGTAGTGGTAGTGGTAGTAGTAGTAGTAGTAGTAGTAGTAGTAGCAGTAGCAGTAGCAGTAGCAGTAGCAGTAGCAGTAGTAGTAGCAGTAGTAGTAGTAGTGTAGTAGTAGTAGTAGTAGTAGTAGTAGTAGTGTAGTAGTAGTAGTAGTAGTAGTAGCAGTAGTAGTAGTAGTAGTAGTAGTAGTAGTAGTAGTAGTAGTAGCAGTAGTAGTAGTAGTAGTAGTAGTAGTAGTAGTAGTAGTAGTAGTAGTAGTAGTAGTAGTAGTAGTAGTAGTAGTAGTAGTAGTCGTAGTGGTAGTGGTAGTGGTAGTAGTAGTAGTAGTCGTAGTCGTCGTAGTAGTAGTAGTAGTAGTAGTAGTAGTAGTAGTAGTAGTAGTAGTAGTAGTAGTAGTAGCAGCAGCAGTAGCAGTAGCAGTAGGAGGAGGAGGAGCAGCAGCAGGAGAGGAGGAGGAGGAGCAGGAGGAGAAGAAGGAGGAGGAGGAGGAGGAGCACCAGTAGTACCAGTCGTCGTGCAGTAGTACTCGTAGTGGAAGCAGCAGAAAAATATGAAGTAGTGCGAGCGAAGCAACTATAGCAGGAGGAAGAGGGGAAGGTGTAGCAGGCGTCGTCGTCGTTGTTCCACCATTCCCACCCTGTTTCCTACCAACTTGTTTGCTTTGGTGGGCAGGGAGATAGAGGGCCCGTGCATCACGCCAAGATGCTGTCATTGCTGATGTTTGCCGTACTTTTTGTTTGCTTGGCCAGTGCACAAGCCAATCTTGCAAGCGTTGTTTTCTTGGTTTCGCCGCAGGCGGCAATTGGATGCCGTCGTAATTGATGGCGAGTGCCCGCTTGCAAGCACCGACTGTTCATAAGCTGGCTGCTTCGTGCTATTGTTGGAGGCAAAGTACTGGAGGCAGCACAGATTAGCACTGCATCAACAAAGGTCATTATAGAAGGTGTTAGAGACGGCGTGCTGCAGGAAATGTGCTGTTTCCTGGAGTGTGTTCCTTGACAGGTACATGCGCGATGCGCATGCTGTTTGGCAGGCTTGGATTGAAACCGATGACTGGCGTTCGGCTTATCCTGTGCAGAGCTCAGCACCTGCCCTCGAAGTTGGCAAGCAGAGCAGCAGACACATCGTGATCCTGTAGGCATTGAAAGCTTTCATAAACAAGGAGAAGGACCCCTTCGAGCAGAGTCGTTGTTGTGGTACTTCTGGATCTAGTAAGACTTCGTGCACTTTGTTCGCAGGACGACATGTGCGCAGAAGCGGCAGTGGCCTGAGTCCATCGAGGCAAGCGGAGGCTAGAAGATGGGCGGGACTCAATGGGACTCAGCCTGCGTTGCACATTTGTCACTTACTTGTCGCGATCTTTGCACGCCCTGTCTTTGCTGAGGTCAGTCGCCGCAAGAATTTGATTATTCCCCAGACGGCCCTCAAGTTGCCCAAGGCAGAAATTCTGCACGAATGAATGCAATTGAGCCCTGCAGAACTCGCGGAGCTATGCGTTGTTTGTCAGAGGCACTGGCTGAGATGGAGCGGATTAAGAACAGTGGCATGCCCAGACGGCATATAGGTGGATTCGCTGAGGAGCGTTTCCTGAAGAAGTAGCAGCTCAGAGGCTTAGTTGAACATGCAGCGGCGACATGTCGAGGTGGATACACGAACCACGTCCTGGCCGTGGTAGCTCCGTTGGTTGAATGTCAAAGACGCGGGTGACGCAGCTGCAATGTGCAATGCACAGCGGTTAGGAGAGGCGGAGTCCATGCTCGTTGGCAGACCCCAAACCCTAACCCCTAACCCCGAAACCCTAAACCCTAAACCCTAAACCCTAAACCCTAAACCCCCCTGAACCCTAAACCCTAAACCCTAAACCCTAAACTCTAAACCCTTGGAATCCATGCGAGGCAGAAGCGAGAGCTTTCCACTGGGAAGCGGTATCAGCCAGACGAGCCGGAGTCCAAACGTGAGTTTAAGGTACCCTGAACCCTAAACCCCCCCCAAAATCCCAAGATTTAAACCCAAGAAAGCCTAAAACCCAAAGTAAGCCCTAAACCCTAAATCCCCCGCTCTAAGAAGGGCGGCCCTGGAGCTGCCTCCCAAAGCCAAGCTTTGGGGACATTGGCTCAGTCAACAGAAAGTGGAGCAGAGAATCTCAGGTTCGAGCGGTCCATTTCCGCAATACCTCCCCTCATTGCGGCGTGCAATGGCCGATTCAGAATCGTCCAGAGCTCAGTTTCTGCAGTGTCTTGCGCGTCAGTTTTTCGTGCGCCAAAGCGACCTTGCAGGAACTGATGCAGTTTAAACGTAAGTAAGTAAGTAAGTGTGTGTGTGTGTGTCCGCGCGTAACAGATGTTGGCACACACGAGAAACCATCCAGCTCTTCAGTTGTGTGTCGAAAGCTTTTGGTTTTTCTTCTTGGACAGTGATGTGTGATGTTCTGTAGCCAGATCCAAAACTTCTCCAGCACTTGCAAAAGCGTGCGTAAATCCTCCGAGTGGCCGCGCACCTCGGGCCTCGAAACGTCAAACGCGGAAGCTTAGCGCCAGAAAACCAGCTGAATCCCGTCTGAGTCAGTCGTAGCATGTATGCCAGGGTCAGTTGCCCTCCAGCTTCTTTGAAGGTGCGGGCGCGTGAGCGACCTGGAACTTCTCACAGGATGGACTTTGAGACCCTCCAGGAAGGCAGCGGTGGTACAGCAGCCCTAACCCTCAGCTTCTCTGGAAGTTCCTGGCCAGTTCTGGAAGTTCCTGCTCCAAGCTGCTGAGGAGAGTGGGTTGAGCAGCCCCCAGATGACAGCCGACGAGGATTTGGAGGCCGAGAATCAGACGACCAGAGAGACTCGGGTGACTCTGCAGTGCATCTTCGAAGTGTGTCGGCGCAGAGGCCATCATCCGCAAAGCGGTGGACACTCCCGTGGCGAACCAGGTGTACCATAGGATTATAAATTACAATGAAAGCCAGTCTTTTTTGTGTGGCACCACAGACGCAAAGCACCTCGTGAGGCAGCTGCTGTGCCCTGATCTTGGACTTGGGCGCATGCATGACGCGTTGACGTTTCACTCGATAATGGATCTCTTCCGCTTGCAAGGCCTCAACACTTCTTGCAAGACTTGGTTAGCCGTTCCGTTTTGGTGACAAAGCCAAACTCTTTTGGAGTGTGTACAGTGTGAAGTGTTTTGATTGATGTATGCCGAAGAGCCAAGAAGACGGCCGGCATGTGCCAAACACACACAAGACATTGCCCGCAATTATGAACAGCGCCAAAAGACGTGTGCCCCTTGACTTCCGAGTGCTGCAAATGAATGGTATGTGGCAAAAAGCACTTGTCGTTGTAACTTTATTCTCCTTCGGATGGTTCAGGCTCTCTGAAGGTTTGAAGAGGACAATTGCACGTTACAGTTGGGTCTGTTGAGTTCACCTTGGCCAAGACCACGACATCAATGGGCAACGAATATATTCTGCAGTTGCCTGCCTGTGCTCGAAGCTGTTGGCTTGCAGTGCGGGAGTGTGGTGATGCCCCGCGGAGCCGTTCTGAAGGAATGGCTCCCTCTCCCGGGCGTACCTCGCACTCCATTGACCACTGCGTAGATGATGTGTTGCGCCTTGGATTTGGAAACAGAAAGGTCGGGCTACTTCTCCATCGTCCATCTGTTGGCATCAACATGCGTCAGCTGAAGTTGCTTCTGCTGGTTGTATGTTTTACATGGTGAGGGTCTTAGCTGCGATTTTTCGATTTGTTGGCTTGGTTCGTTTTGGCCTGTATCGAAAAAGTCTACTGAGTCTACTGGCCATCGAATCTGGATTGGCAGCCTGACGAAGTGTGGGCATTCCTCTTTCACGTGCACCGAGGAGTATCTTGGAAGAGGATTGGAACTTTGTACAGCTTCTAACACAGCACCGGCGGAAGTTCAAGGTACCTTCGCAGGCAGCTGGCTGCATTTCTTTGGGGGGTTGCACCAGATATTAAGAGCATCAGTTTGGCAATTCTCATCCTGCAGGAGATGCAGACCTTCTCTCAGAAGCTCTGCCGAGTTTGCTTGTCAACGATGCTGTCTCAAGGTGCGCATGGTGTGAAGTTGCAAGTGCTCTCCTGTTTTAGATCGTTCCACACGCACAAGGACTGTATCGCAGCGTGTTAAAGACTTATTCTTCCACAAGAGCACTCTTTTTTTGCTGCATCTTTGTGACCATGACAATGGCATGACTATCTCAAGCACAGCATGCTGGTATCATTGTTTCGGCAACATGTCTCAGCTGTGATTCTGTTGTGCCTGCTTTGCTTTAGATCTTGATCGTATTGACAGTGCGGTTTCGGGTTTCGGGTTTAGGGTGTCGGGCTTAGGGCTTCTCGAAGTTTGTTCTCTGATGGTTTCTCCTGTATCTTGTGCTTCACTTCGTTGCGTTGGTCGAGATGAAGCAACCTAGATCATGGACGCCCATGGACCTCTAGCCATCAGTATGTCAGGACATGAAAAAGGGGTCCTGTTTGTTGAAAGAGGGCCCGGCAATGGGTGTTGCTCTTGCGCTGCATGGTGGCTTTGATCACTGACGTCTTAACTTGTACATCCAAGCATGTCCTAGACTTCGCAGACTCCTCTTTCCTCTTTGCAGCGCGGAGGCCAAGACGCCTTGTCTGCAAGCCTGAAAAGATCCGAGCAGGAGCTCAAGGCTGCACGGCAGGACTTGAAGAGGGCTCAACACGGACCCTCCAGTTTTGTCAGGGTTCCTCGAAGCTCTTGAAAGAAGCATCAGACCCCTTGATTGATTGTCCTACTTGCCCTCTTGGTGATCAGAGAGACTGGAAGAAAGAGTGAAAGCGGATGGCGGGGAGGTCCTGCCTCGGGTACCCCCCACGGGGGGCAACCGGGAGGGCGGGGGGGGGGGGGGGGGGGGGGGGGGGGGGGGGGGGGGGGGGGGTCGGAGCGTGGGCTCTTGAGGGTAATTTTTTTTTTGTATTTGGCTTTGTACCTTTTGCTATCTGCATACAAAGAGTCGCGTGAAATGAGATTAACTTGGACCAAGTGAAGTACCACACACGGGCGCAAGCGAGAGCCTCCAATTGTACATTGTATGGCAGGGTGGGAGATCGCTCATTGGGGAGCCATCAGTGGAGAGACAGTGGGAAGTGCCACCGCGAGCCAAAACCGACGAGAGTGGGACTGCACTATGTTTGTCTGCTGCGCGAGGACTTTGAGATGAAGCTGGTTCGTTGCAACCTAGGTGCCGGAGCCCTACGCTCCTCCTTTCCGGCAGGGCGCGCGTGAAGAGACCAAACACGGTTCACTGCTCATCCAAGGCAATGAAGCAGCTGGATCTGGTGTCTCGGTGCAAAGTTTGAAGTCCTGGATCCCAGACTCGCTCAGCTGCATGAGACCTGCTCTCACTGCTCTGCAGGTAAAGGGAGGGACAGGAGCACCCGATGCAGACGACAGAATAACTTTCTTTGCGGCTTGGACCTTTTTAGAGCATGCTGGGATACTGTACCTGCCTACCAACCTGAAACTCAGGAGCCAATGCGACATTTGACGGAGGAGCACATGACTTTTCTTTGGAAAAAAGTCCATAGAGTCCAAGCTGCAGCTCCCACCTGTCATAGGAAGCTTGCAAAATTTCTCGAGGATCAGCGCATCCTGGTCCTCCTCATTGTCAAGGAACCATTCAATGCTACACTTGTTGGTCTCGTGCTTTTGTGTCGAACTTGATGCCAGGACAAGCTCCAGCAGATCATTGACGGAAATGCATCTGCTTCTTTTGTTGAAGAGCTCAAAAGTACCATGGGCCTGGCTCCAGCCCCAGTGGCCTTGCCTGAAGTGATGGCATGGCTTGCCATCACCCGTTAGAGTGTCAGCGTTGCTCGGAGCCAAGGACGTGAACAAGCTGGAAGCCGGCAAGGCGAACCCCATCTGCAAGCGACACGCTGCAGTGGTCAGGAAACGGAAAAGACCTTCTTATGCCAGGTTCGTCGGGACCCGGAGGATGATGAGGACCCCCCAAAAAAAGAGTTCGTGTCAGTGAGCGTGTACTACGGGCACACAGTTGCCATCAATCCGACCCACGTTGCGCCGACAGTGCCTTTCCAAACTCTCCTTCCCCCTGCATGGCTTCATACGTCAGACTCAACACGAAACTCTGACCAGGACGATGTTGACCTCGAGACGGCAGCGGGCTCAGACTTGCACGGGAGACACTGTGCGTCTGAGCACATCTCAGGCTTTGCGTCGAGCCAAGGCCTAGATTCATTGGCACCCTGTTGCGCTTGTGTGCTTTGGATGTTGGCAGAGCAGAGTGTGAGCACCAGGCGGCTGCACGAGCGGCTTTGCGCCAGGCCGAGGAAGACAGGAGCCATGCGAAGGAATTGCAGCAGGACCTTGAGAAATGTCGCAGGGAGCTTTTTGCTCTCAAAGCAGAGCTGGCAGAAAGTGAGCGTTCCAGGCAGTTGGAAGGCATGGAGAAGCTCAGGCACCTCGGGCTTCAGCCAGAGGAAGCCAACTTTGTGCTGTCGGAACTCGAGCTTTCAGATGCTGGTGCAGCTCGCGAAGTTCGCGAAGTGCTCTTTGATGGCACACCCGAAGACTGCACGTCCGAGTGCATCATGAGATGGCATAGAGAGTCCGGCCTAGGAGCAGATTCTTTGATAGCAGTACAAATTCAGCCCGGTTTCGACAGTGAAGGACATGCCCAAAGTAGTGGCAGTGTGGTGTGCACCTATGACAAGAGGGCAGATGCAGAGGAAGCAGTGATGACATTGCAGGATACCGTGCTCACATCTGCAAGTGGTAAGCAGTCACGCGTCCAGGCAAAGCTTTTGTCCAACGCTTCAGCTGACCGTGGGGCCGGGCTCTCGCCCGCTGCAGTTTGCACTTCGCCATCAGCAAGGTC